>WQNJ02000279.1:2500-131106 GCA_016584745.2 Phylloscopus trochilus trochilus | reverse complement strand
GGTTTTTTTAATGCTATATTTTTGATTTTATTGTGTTTTATTTCTTCATGATATTTTCTTTCTTATTCTGTATTTTTAAAATGTTTTTATGTTTTATTCCTCTAATTTTTATTTTTATTTTAGCTTTTTATTTTTAAATTCCTTTTCTTCTTTAATTTTAGTTTTAATATCTATAATTTTTTAATTTTATATATTATTTTTACTTGCTTTGTTTTAGTTTTGTATTTTTATATTTTTATCTTCATTTATCTTATTTTTCTTTTTATATTTTTTACTATATTTTTATTACTTTCAAAATTTATTTTATTTTTTAAATTTTTATTTCTATTTTATTTTATTTTTCCATGTTTTCCTTTCTTCCTTTATTTTTTTTTTCCCCATTACTCTTTCTTGCCCTGAGTGTCTGGAAGTTTGGCTGTTGGCAGGAAAGGAGCTGAAGAACGACACCCATGGCCACGGGACGTCGGGATCGGGTTGAGAGTGCAGGCAGCAAAACCTCTGCCTTTTCTGCTCCATTAAAAAACCTGAACGCGGGCAGGTGCCGTGTTTTTCTTTGTGAACCCCCAAGAGCAGGGCTCATCCTACCCCACGTCCGGCATCACCAGCAGTAACTTGGTGTCGAGGTGGATTTCAGAGACAGCCATAAAACCAGGGGCGGCATTTTATGTTGTAACTCTCCCAACCTCGTTGTGTTTACTAACAGAGAAATCCAAACCAAAGTAAACTTAAACACCCAAAGCAAACCCCCCGAAAAACAGCCCACCTTCCGAAAAAACATGAAAAGAGAAAATATATGCCAATATTATTTAATGAAAATGAAATCTTTACCCCTTGGAAAACCACGCCCATTTTAATTGTAATTAATTGTCCTTCTGCTGTGTTAGGTTAATGAATTCATATCACTTAAAATATCATAAATAAATGTAAAATAACATAAACACAAATTTAACAAAGTACAGAAATGGAACAATATAAATTCCCAAAATAGGAAATAGTAAAACGAAAAAATATTATCAATTATATAAAGACAATATATCATATTACATGTTGCATATAATATATGAGATGTAATATAGATAGGAATATCAAAGATAAATTGTAATGATAAATACCAATATAAAAATAAAAAAAGATTAAAAATTTGGAAATATAACGTAAATAAAAGAGTTTTTTTGGATTGAATTTCACTGGTGACAGGGCTCTTGTCGTTGTGTTGGGGAGACTTTTGTGGCATTTAATTCAGAGAATGTTTGGAAGGGGATTTTTTGGACGCCTTTTTTGCCTCCGATCTCTGCCTGTCCCGGACCCAGGGCTGAGCTCTGGCGCGGTGCTGCCACCGTGTGTTCAGAGCGCGGTACTGCAGCGGTCCCCCGTGCCCGTCCCCCAAGGCGTTGTGACAGCCCCTGGCTGAGCTCTGGGCCCGTGCTGCCACCGTGTGTACAGAGCGCGGTACTGCAGCGCCCCCCCTCAGCCCACCCCTATGCGCGCGGCAGCCCCGGACTGTGAGCTTGTGGCGCTGCTACGGCCCAAAATTCCAAACTAGGCGGCAAAAAGGGCGGGAAAAAAAGCAAGGACTCTGGTGGCATCTAGCCAGCTGCCTGCGCAAAAACCCCACCACAGCACCGCCGAGAGTGATTTTTTCTGGGGGGTTTCCCGGCGCGCGAGCACGAGCTGGAGGCTCAGCAGTGCCCCCGAGGGGTTCCGGCAGTCGATTTAGTCAGGCACTTCTGTCTGGAGCCGTTGGGAGGACACAGCGCTACCACAAAAAAGATGGCGGCTCAAACGGAAGCGGCTTCAGCCACAACTAAGCTGGCGGCGAGTGAGGGCGGAAGTCATGTGACAAGCCTTCTCAAGGTGGCTTGCTCGGCCATTGTAATTTTTTAAAAGTGCGAGTTGCATGACTTTCTGTTACTAGTGACTTTTTTGTAGGATCTTTTATGTGTTTAGTGAAAGGATTTTTAAAGAGTATGAGTTTTGTTTTGTTAAGTTTTTTTAATATGCCGAAAAAAAGACGCCGCTCCAGGCATCGTCTCCATGGTAACTGCCGGGCCGCTCTAGGCCTCGTCTTCTATGATAACTTCCGGGCCGCTGCGTCCTCTCGTTTCCATGGTAACCCCCCGGGCTGCTCTGAGCCACGTGTTCTCTGCTCACTTCCGGGCCGCTCCGGGCGCGTGTCGGGTGCGGGGCTCCCGTCGGAGCCGCTCCGCCGCACCTCGCTGCTCTCGGGGGAAATCCCGCCGGCTGCCGCTGCTTCCGGGTGGGCTCGGGGGGATTTTGGGGTCTCCGGGGCGGGGGGGGGAGGGGGGGGTTTGGGGTCTCCGGCGGTTTTTTGCAGGGTCCCGAGGGGTCCCGGGGGGTGCCGCCCCGCGCTGCTGCTGACGGTGACGGCGCTGCGGGGCCGGAAATGCAGCCTGCAGGGACGGCGGGGAGGGGCTGGGGGGGTGTGGGGGGATTTGGGGGGCTTTATCGGATTTGGGGAACTTTGGGGGGATTTGGGGTGGGTTCGATGGGGGTTTTGGGGCTTGCTGGGTTTTGGGGGCAGTTTTGGGGGATATTTGCGGGGGGCGGGGGGCTTGGGGATGGTTCGGGGGTTTGGGGGTTCCGGGGGGGCGGGTTTTGGGGATTGTTGGGGTGGGTTTTGGGGATGGTTTTGGGTGTTTCTGCGATGGTTTGGGGCAGTTTGGGGGGTTGGGGCTTCTGGGATTATTTTTTCTTTAAATAATGATAGTAAAAAAGTGTCAAGTTTGAAGTTTTTATCATTAAAAATACGTAATATCTAGCAAGAAAAACCAAAATATTAAAAAAAATTAATTAACACTTTTATTAATTTTAAATTTAGGTTGTAGCGTGTTAAAGAAGAAAAAAAAGAGATTTGGAGGTATTGCTGGACAATGGGGCTTGTGTCAGAAAGGTAAGTGGAGGTTTCCTTAGAAAGAGTCTCTGTTAGTGGGTTGTTTGAAAATTTTGCAGAGGGGAGAAGGTTGGAATTTGTTTTGTTCATAGAGAAAGAATATAAATTTCTCCAGCTGAGATGGACTGGATGTAGCCCTTAAAATCAGCAGTGAATTTTCAGTGGCTCACAAAATTCAAAGCGAAGCCTGGTGAGGCCAAGAAGGTTCTCTGTCCCACCCAGATACTGTGAATATATGAAGCCAGACCGAGTGGCATTCCACGCCTGTTTCTAGGCAGTAGAGTCTCCTCTAAAATTCCCAGCACTCTTTAACAAATTTCCAGAGCTGTCATTTCCTGTCTGCAGCAGTCACACGTTTGTGGGGGAAAAAAAAGTCTTTTTTTTATACCCCAAGGAATAATGAGGAACTGGAAGTCTTCTCACGAAACTGAACAAGCCAAGGAAGTTTTAAATTCTTGAGGTTTTCAAACATGTCCTTGGTTGGGGAATTTTACTTTATGTGCAATTTAGAGTTGTTATTATAGTCATTAAAATTTTACTAACTCGGTCCCGAGAGACTTCAGAAGTGTCTGTTTCTTTTTAGCCTAATTTAGAAACACTACTGTTCTTTTCTGGTAGTTGTTCTCTTCTTAATTGATTTCTTAGGGAAAAATAGTATCAATTACAAAAATGAAAGGAAAGAAGGAAAACATGGACATGGAGTGTTGTTGCAACTTTATAATGACATTATATATGGTTATTGTATCTGCTGATAGGAAGAAATTCACTGCTGAGCCCTACAGTACAGTTTATCAAATGCTAACAGTTTGATACAGTAATATTCAACAACACTAATGCCATAATAATTGATATGGTTGCAGAAATTGATCCAGAATGACACTTTTCACAGAAAAAATTATATTGGAAACTAATTGAAAAGCTGAGCTTGCTTAATGTTTCAATGAAATACACATTTTCCCTAGGTTCTTTATCTTTTGGCACCGTGCTTCATAATGAATATTTAACACGGAAAGGAGCTGATAATTCCTTTTTAATTCATTATGCTGGTTAAGCACAATGACTTGGACACCTGGCATTCTTTTTCCAAAGGAAAAAATTTCTTGTGCATTCTTGCTTTGATAGATGAAGAGGAAAAAGAAGAAATGAGGCAATTGTATGAGGAACTTCACAGCAAGGTAGAAGTGAGTGACCAAGCTTGATCAAAGGAGTGTGAGTTGTGTGGATGTGCTGAGCTGAGTTCCACGTTGATGTTGAGATGCTGTTTGTGTCCATGCCAGAACGTCTTTCTGGACTCTGTTTCACCTACTTGGTGATTCCTCTGAATGGCTGAGGTTGGCAGCAGCCCCCTGGAGAACCTCCAGGGTTTCCAGTACTGAACTTCAAATCTGAAAATTTTGTTTTTGGAGAATGACAGTGGCGTTTGAAGAGCTTCGGTTGCAAGTGGAGAACAACAGACTGGAAATGAGTTTCAAATGTGAGAATTCTGTTTGTTGTGTTTGTGCTCCTGGCTCAACAGTTTTGTACTTCATAACTTCAGTTACACGTGCACTGCCAGGGCAGACAGATGTGGAGTGCAGGAATGGTGAGCAGGCCACACTGAGACACTGGGGACCCTCTTTTATTCATTTTAATTCATTTTTATTCATTTAATACCCTGCCTGTATTCACTGCCTGGCCCCTCCTGTTGCTGTTCCACTGGGGCCAAATTTGGAACCTTGTTTTTCAAACAGTCACTCAAAGTTGTCTGTGAAGTGCAGTCAAGAGATCAATATTTATTTCATGTAATTAGTTTATTTAAAAATTTAGAGGTTTATTTGACACAGTGGTCTAAATGCAGAGAATTTAATGTAGGTTATTTTTTTTATTTGTGATGGTTGATACTGGTCTGTAAAAAGTCAGTTTTTGCCCCCTCCAGCTTCCATAATTCTGCCTTTAAGAAACACAGATTTCTGTAAGTATGTATTTGTTTACTTTTATGCATACTGTTCCGAAGCTGTACAAGTTAAATTTGTTCTGTGTTGCAGGCAGATACATCACCTGCTTGTTGAAAGGTCAGTGTTTTGAAAGTGCTTGTGGTAAGACTGTCCTATTGTCCTTGAAGTTTCAAATGCAGTGCTTTGTACTTACATTTGGGCTTTTAAAATTACCATTTTCTCAGATGAAAGAAATGTGAAGACGAGTCCAAGCTGCTTACCTCGGAGCTCCAAAATAAATCTGCTGAACTGGGTAAGGCTTGTAAAAAGGCAAAAAAAAATGAGCTAGACAGTCATAAAAAATATTTTCTGCCGGCCCTAGATCTCATCTGACAGGTGAGAAATGTAATTGCCTGTCTTCATCTATGTTGGGGGCATCTACACAGAAGTGTTCAAAAGTGAATTGCTAATGCATGTCTAGAATGAGGCAAAGTGTTTGATAATAAGGAAATGAATGTTTAAAAAGGTGTAATAAAAGGAGGAGAAAAGGCAATGTAGATTTTTTTGGCAAAATTTATACCCAGTCATGAGTAAGATGTGTTTCTTTGACTTTGAGTCCAAGTTCAAAGTGACAGTGTTTAAGTTGTGAAACTGCTGTTTATGAAGTAAAGAAGAACTAGTGTTAAAGAGGTATGATACCACAATTGCAAAAAAATGGAAAGAACAGTTCTTTAACCACAACAAGAGGGATGCTTTTTCCAGGTATCACCGACAACCCAAGCTGCAAATCTGACCCAGCATCAGCAAGTGCAGAGAAGACCTGAATCAGGTGAGACCAAGTTGAATTTCAAAACAGAAACTGAGCAATAATAAACTGAAAAGACTCAAATAATTCAAAAATTCTGGAAAAAGAGCTTTCTCTGTTTAACTTCTCTGCTTTTGTTCCTACTTTTATTTTTTTCACAGCCGAAAAGAGAATGGGCTTCCAAATGACTGTTTTACAAATGTAAAAAGCTAAAGTTCTATTCTCGAGGTTTTTTTCTAAGTTGACACCCGTAAGTTGGCTGGTATGTTAGCTAATTTATTGTACCCTACCAAACAGACAATGTGCATTTACCTCTTTTTTCTTTTATGTTTCCCTTGGTTATACTGATCAGATCATAATTACAAGAGAAGCACCATCCAGTGCTGAAGGAAATCCAGTTCTCTCAGGTTCATCGTAGAAGTAAAATTCTCAAATAATAAAAGAACAGGGTTTTTTTAAGAGTTTTTAAAAGGAGATATCAAGATTTGGGTTTTTTTTTTTCAAGTAAGTAGCCAAGTAAGTAGATCCATAATTTTTAAAGTATTAATTGCATGGCTTTATATTACTAGTTATTTCTGTAGGATCTTTTATGTGTTTAGTGAAAGGATTTTTAGGAGTATTGGTTTCGTTAAGTTTTTTTTTATATACAAAAAATATATGGGGCGGTTTGGGGGGATGTTTGCAAATGCCAGTTTTCCGTCCTAGTTGGAGTTTTGCACCATCGTAGGGCACATTCCCAAGGACATTTACCAAATTCCTGTTGGTAAATCCCAGTTGTTCAGCAGCAGCCAACTTGCTAAGTGGATTTTTTTTTTTTTGCCATAATTCATCTCTCTGTAAAGTTAAATGTACTGCATTTTTACCTATCCCATTAAAATCCCATTAAAACTTAAATCCTAAACGGCCTAATTGCTGTTCCTTGGACACAATGGGGTGGTTCTTTCCTGGCTTGGCACATTTGGATGTTCATCCAAAGTGAGCTTTCCACTCAAACAGAATTTGTTTCCAAGCAAAACTGGGGATTGCCTAGAAAGCTTTACTTGCTGGGAAGCACAGGGTTTGTTTTCCCTACCCCTGCAGAATCCAGGAGCTGTGTTAGGCAATGGCATGAGGGGAGAGCTGCATTTATTTAATTTTGTCTTTTATTCTATGTATTGTTTATTTTACTTTTTATTTATTGCTTTTTTGATTTTGGGTTTTTTTAATGCTATATTTTGATTTTATTGTGTTTTATTTCTTCATGATATTTTCTTTCTTATTCTGTATTTTTAAAATGTTTTTATGTTTTATTCCCTCTAATTTTATTTTTATTTTAGCTTTTTATTTTTAAATTCCTTTTCTTCTTTAATTTTATTTTTAATATCTATAATTTTTTAATTTTATATATTATTTTTACTTGCTTTGTTTTAGTTTTGTATTTTTATATTTTTATTTCATTTATCTTATTTTTCTTTTTATATTTTTTACTATATTTTTATTACTTTCAAATTTATTTTATTTTTAAATTTTTATTTCTATTTTATTTTATTTTTCCATGTTTCCTTTCTTCCTTTATTTTTTTTTCCCCATTACTCTTTCTTGCCCTGAGTGTCTGGAAGTTTGGCTGTTGGCAGGAAAGGAGCTGAAGAACGACACCCATGGCCACGGGACGTCGGGATCGGGTTGAGAGTGCAGGCAGCAAAACCTCTGCCTTTTCTGCTCCATTAAAAAACCTGAACGCGGGCGGTGCCGTGTTTTTCTTTGGAACCCCCAAGAGCAGGGCTCATCCTACCCACGTCCGGCATCACCAGCAGTAACTTGGTGTCGAGGTGGATTTCAGAGACAGCCATAAAACCAGGGCGGCATTTTATGTTGTAACTCTCCCAACCTCGTTGTTTACTAACAGAGAAATCCAAACCAAAGTAAACTTAAACACCCCAAAGCAAACCCCCCGAAAAACAGCCCACCTTCCGAAAAAACATGAAAAGAGAAAATATGCCAATATTATTTTAATGAAAATGAAATCTTTACCCCTTGGAAAACCACGCCATTTTAATTGTAATTAATTGTCCTTCTGCTGTGTTAGGTTAATGAATTCATATCACTTAAAATATCATAAATAAATGTAAAATAACATAAACACAAATTTAACAAAGTACAGAAATGGAACAATATAAATTCCCAAAATAGAAATATAAAACGAAAAAATATTATCAATTATATAAAGACAATATATCATATTACATGTTGCATATAATATATGAGATGTAATATAGATAGGAATATCAAAGATAAATTGTAATGATAAATACCAATATAAAAATAAAAAAAGATTAAAAATTTGGAAATATAACGTAAATAAAAGAGTTTTTTTGGATTGAATTTCACTGGTGACAGGGCTCTTGTCGTTGTGTTGGGAGACTTTTGTGGCATTTAATTCAGAGAATGTTTGGAAGGGGATTTTTGGACGCCTTTTTTGCCTCCGATCTCTGCCTGTCCCGGACCCAGGGCTGAGCTCTGGCGCGGTGCTGCCACCGTGTGTTCAGAGCGCGGTACTGCAGCGGTCCCCCGTGCCCGTCCCCAAGGCGTGTGACAGCCCCTGGCTGAGCTCTGGGCCCGTGCTGCCACCGTGTGTACAGAGCGCGGTACTGCAGCGCTCCCCCTCAGCCCACCCCTATGCGCGCGGCAGCCCCGGACTGTGAGCTTGTGGGCGCTGCTACGGCCCAAAATTCCAAACTAGGCGGCAAAAAGGGCGGGAAAAAAAGCAAGGACTCTGGTGGCATCTAGCCAGCTGCCTGCGCAAAAACCCCACCACAGCACCGGCCGAGAGTGATTTTTCTGGGGGGTTTCCCGGCGCGCGAGCACGAGCTGGAGGCTCAGCAGTGCCCCCGAGGGGTTCCGGCAGTCGATTTAGTCAGGCACTTCTGTCTGGAGCCGGGGAGACACAGCGCTACCACAAAAAAGATGGCGGCTCAAACGGAAGCGGCTTCAGCCACAACTAAGCTGGCGGCGAGTGAGGGCGGAAGTCATGTGACAGCCTTCTCAAGGTGGCTTGCTCGGCCATTGTAATTTTTTAAAAGTGCGAGTTGCATGACTTTCTGTTACTAGTGACTTTTTTGTAGGATCTTTTATGTGTTTAGTGAAAGGATTTTTAAAGAGTATGAGTTTTGTTTTGTTAAGTTTTTTTAATATGCCGAAAAAAAGACGCCGCTCCAGGCATCGTCTCCATGGTAACTGCCGGGCCGCTCTAGGCCTCGTCTCTATGATAACTTCCGGGCCGCTGCGTCTCTCGTTTCCATGGTAACCCCCCGGGCTGCTCTGAGCCACGTGTCTCTGCTCACTTCCGGGCCGCTCCGGGCGCGTGTCGGGTGCGGGGCTCCCGTCGGAGCCGCTCCGCCGCACCTCGCTGCTCTCGGGGGAAATCCCGCCGGCTGCCGCTGCTTCCGGGTGGGCTCGGGGGGATTTTGGGGTCTCCGGGGCGGGGGGGGAGGGGGGGTTTGGGGTCTCCGGCGGTTTTTGCAGGGTCCCGAGGGGTCCCGGGGGTGCCGCCCCGCGCTGCTGCTGACGGTGACGGCGCTGCGGGGCCGGAAATGCAGCCTGCAGGGACGGCGGGGAGGGGCTGGGGGGGTGTGGGGGGATTTGGGGGGCTTTATCGGATTTGGGGAACTTTGGGGGGATTTGGGGTGGGTTCGATGGGGTTTTGGGGCTTGCTGGGTTTTGGGGGCAGTTTTGGGGGATATTTGCGGGGGGCGGGGGGCTTGGGGATGGTTCGGGGGTTTGGGGGTTCCGGGGGGCGGGTTTTGGGGATTGTTGGGGTGGGTTTTGGGGATGGTTTTGGGGTTTCTGCGATGGTTTGGGGCAGTTTGGGGGGGTTGGGGCTTCTGGGATTATTTTTTCTTTAAATAATGATAGTAAAAAGTGTCAAGTTTGAAGTTTTTATCATTAAAAATACGTAATATCTAGCAAGAAAACCAAAATATTAAAAAAATTAATTAACATTTTATTAATTTTAAATTTAGGTTGTAGCGTGTTAAAGAAGAAAAAAAGAGATTTGGAGGTATTGCTGGACAATGGGGCTTGTGTCAGAAAGGTAAGTGGAGGTTTCCTTAGAAAGAGTCTCTGTTAGTGGGTTGTTTGAAAATTTTGCAGAGGGGAGAAGGTTGGAATTTGTTTTGTTCATAGAGAAAGAATATAAATTTCTCCAGCTGAGATGGACTGGATGTAGCCCTTAAAATCAGCAGTGAATTTTCAGTGGCTCACAAAATTCAAAGCGAAGCCTGGTGAGGCCAAGGAAGGTTCTCTGTCCCACCCAGATACTGTGAATATATGAAGCCAGACCGAGTGGCATTCCACGCCTGTTTCTAGGCAGTAGAGTCTCCTCTAAATTCCCAGCACTCTTTAACAAATTTCCAGAGCTGTCATTTCCTGTCTGCAGCAGTCACACGTTTGTGGGGAAAAAAAAGTCTTTTTTTATACCCCAAGGAATAATGAGGAACTGGAAGTCTTCTCACGAAACTGAACAAGCCAAGGAAGTTTTAAATTCTTGAGGTTTTCAAACATGTCCTTGGTTGGGGAATTTTACTTTATGTGCAATTTAGAGTTGTTATTATAGTCATTAAAATTTTACTAACTCGGTCCCGGAGACTTCAGAAGTGTCTGTTTCTTTTTAGCCTAATTTAGAAACACTACTGTTCTTTTCTGGTAGTTGTTCTCTTCTTAATTGATTTCTTAGGGAAAAATAGTATCAATTACAAAAATGAAAGGAAAGAAGGAAAACATGGACATGGAGTGTTGTTGCAACTTTATAATGACATTATATATGGTTATTGGTATCTGCTGATAGGAAGAAATTCACTGCTGAGCCCTACAGTACAGTTTATCAAATGCTAACAGTTTGATACAGTAATACTCAACAACACTGATGCTATAATAATTGATATGGTTGCAGAAATTGATCCAGAATGACACTTTTCACAGAAAAAATTATATTGGAAACTAATTGAAAAGCTGAGCTTGCTTAATGTTTCAATGAAATACACATTTTCCCTAGGTTCTTTATCTTTTGGCACCGTGCTTCATAATGAATAATTTAACACGGAAAGGAGCTGATAATTCCTTTTTTAATTCATTATGCTGGTTAAGCACAATGACTTGGACACCTGGCATTCTTTTTCCAAAGGAAAAAATTTCTTGTGCATTCTTGCTTTGATAGATGAAGAGGAAAAAGAAGAAATGAGGCAATTGTATGAGGAACTTCACAGCAAGGTAGAAGTGAGTGACCAAGCTTGATCAAAGGAGTGTGAGTTGTGTGGATGTGCTGAGCTGAGTTCCACGTTGATGTTGAGATGCTGTTTGTGTCCATGCCAGAACGTCTTTCTGGACTCTGTTTCACCTACTTGGTGATTCCTCTGAATGGCTGAGGTTGGCAGCAGCCCCTGGAGAACCTCCAGGGTTTCCAGTACTGAACTTCAAATCTGAAATTTTGTTTTTGGAGAATGACAGTGGCGTTTGAAGAGCTTCGGTTGCAAGTGGAGAACAACAGACTGGAAATGAGTTTCAAATGTGAGAATTCTGTTTGTTGTGTTTGTGCTCCTGGCTCAACAGTTTTGTACTTCATAACTTCAGTTACACGTGCACTGCCAGGGCAGACAGATGTGGAGTGCAGGAATGGTGAGCAGGCCACACTGAGACACTGGGACCCTCTTTTATTCATTTTAATTCATTTTTATTCATTTAATACCCTGCCTGTATTCACTGCCTGGCCCCTCCTGTTGCTGTTCCACTGGGCCAAATTTGGAACCTTGTTTTTCAAACAGTCACTCAAAGTTGTCTGTGAAGTGCAGTCAAGAGATCAATATTTATTTCATGTAATTAGTTTATTTAAAAATTTAGAGGTTTTTTGACACAGTGGTCTAAATGCAGAGAATTTAATGTAGGTTATTTTTTTTATTTGTGATGGTTGATACTGGTCTGTAAAAAGTCAGTTTTTGCCCCCTCCAGCTTCCATAATTCTGCCTTTAAGAAACACAGATTTCTGTAAGTATGTATTTGTTTACTTTTATGCATACTGTTCCGAAGCTGTACAAGTTAAATTTGTTCTGTGTTGCAGGCAGATACATCACCTGCTTGTTGAAAGGTCAGTGTTTTGAAAGTGCTTGTGGTAAGACTGTCCTATTGTCCTTGAAGTTTCAAATGCAGTGCTTTGTACTTACATTTGGGCTTTTAAAATTACCATTTTCTCAGATGAAAGAAATGTGAAGACGAGTCCAAGCTGCTTACCTCGGAGCTCCAAAATAAATCTGCTGAACTGGGTAAGGCTTGTAAAAAGGCAAAAAAAAATGAGCTAGACAGTCATAAAAATATTTTCTGCCGGCCCTAGATCTCATCTGACAGGTGAGAAATGTAATTGCCTGTCTTCATCTATGTTGGGGGCATCTACACAGAAGTGTTCAAAAGTGAATTGCTAATGCATGTCTAGAATGAGGCAAAGTGTTTGATAATAAGGAAATGAATGTTTAAAAAGGTGTAATAAAAGGAGGAGAAAAGGCAATGTAGATTTTTTTGGCAAAATTTATACCCAGTCATGAGTAAGATGTGTTTCTTTGACTTTGAGTCCAAGTTCAAAGTGACAGTGTTTAAGTTGTGAAACTGCTGTTTATGAAGTAAAGAAGAACTAGTGTTAAAGAGGTATGATACCACAATTGCAAAAAAATGGAAAGAACAGTTCTTTAACCACAACAAGAGGGATGCTTTTTCCAGGTATCACCGACAACCCAAGCTGCAAATCTGACCCAGCATCAGCAAGTGCAGAGAAGACCTGAATCAGGTGAGACCAAGTTGAATTTCAAAACAGAACTGAGCAATAATAAACTGAAAAGACTCAAATAATTCAAAAATTCTGGAAAAAGAGCTTTCTCTGTTTAACTTCTCTGCTTTTGTTCCTACTTTTATTTTTTTCACAGCCGAAAAGAGAATGGGCTTCCAAATGACTGTTTTACAAATGTAAAAAGCTAAAGTTCTATTCTCGAGGTTTTTTTCTAAGTTGACACCCGTAAGTTGGCTGGTATGTTAGCTAATTTATTGTACCCTACCAAACAGACAATGTGCATTTACCTCTTTTTTCTTTTATGTTTCCCTTGGTTATACTGATCAGATCATAATTACAAGAGAAGCACCATCCAGTGCTGAAGGAAATCCAGTTCTCTCAGGTTCATCGTAGAAGTAAAATTCTCAAATAATAAAAGAACAGGGTTTTTTAAGAGTTTTAAAAGGAGATATCAAGATTTGGGTTTTTTTTTTCAAGTAAGTAGCCAAGTAAGTAGATCCATAATATTTTAAAGTATTAATTGCATGGCTTTATATTACTAGTTATTTCTGTAGGATCTTTTATGTGTTTAGTGAAAGGATTTTTAGGAGTATTGGTTTCGTTAAGTTTTTTTTTATATACAAAAAATATATGGGGCGGTTTGGGGGGATGTTTGCAAATGCCAGTTTTCCGTCCTAGTTGGAGTTTTGCACCATCGTAGGGCACATTCCCAAGGACATTTACCAAATTCCTGTTGGTAAATCCCAGTTGTTCAGCAGCAGCCAACTTGCTAAGTGGATTTTTTTTTTTTTGCCATAATTCATCTCTCTGTAAAGTTAAATGTACTGCATTTTTACCTATCCCATTAAAATCCCATTAAAACTTAAATCCTAAACGGCCTAATTGCTGTTCCTTGGACACAATGGGGTGGTTCTTTCCTGGCTTGGCACATTTGGATGTTCATCCAAAGTGAGCTTTCCACTCAAACAGAATTTGTTTCCAAGCAAAACTGGGGATTGCCTAGAAAGCTTTACTTGCTGGGAAGCACAGGGTTTGTTTTTCCCTACCCCTGCAGAATCCAGGAGCTGTGTTAGGCAATGGCATGAGGGGAGAGCTGCATTTATTTAATTTTGTCTTTTATTCTATGTATTGTTTATTTTACTTTTTATTTATTGCTTTTTTGATTTGGGGTTTTTTTAATGCTATATTTTGATTTTATTGTGTTTTATTTCTTCATGATATTTTCTTTCTTATTCTGTATTTTTAAAATGTTTTTATGTTTTATTCCCTCTAATTTTATTTTTATTTTAGCTTTTTATTTTTAAATTCCTTTTCTTCTTTAATTTTATTTTTAATATCTATAATTTTTTAATTTTATATATTATTTTTACTTGCTTTGTTTTAGTTTTGTATTTTTATATTTTTATTTCATTTATCTTATTTTTCTTTTTATATTTTTTACTATATTTTTATTACTTTCAAATTTATTTTATTTTTAAATTTTTATTTCTATTTTATTTTATTTTTCCATGTTTCCTTTCTTCCTTTATTTTTTTTTCCCCATTACTCTTTCTTGCCCTGAGTGTCTGGAAGTTTGGCTGTTGGCAGGAAAGGAGCTGAAGAACGACACCCATGGCCACGGGACGTCGGGATCGGGTTGAGAGTGCAGGCAGCAAAACCTCTGCCTTTTCTGCTCCATTAAAAAACCTGAACGCGGGCGGTGCCGTGTTTTTCTTTGGAACCCCCAAGAGCAGGGCTCATCCTACCCACGTCCGGCATCACCAGCAGTAACTTGGTGTCGAGGTGGATTTCAGAGACAGCCATAAAACCAGGGCGGCATTTTATGTTGTAACTCTCCCAACCTCGTTGTTTACTAACAGAGAAATCCAAACCAAAGTAAACTTAAACACCCCAAAGCAAACCCCCCGAAAAACAGCCCACCTTCCGAAAAAACATGAAAAGAGAAAATATGCCAATATTATTTTAATGAAAATGAAATCTTTACCCCTTGGAAAACCACGCCATTTTAATTGTAATTAATTGTCCTTCTGCTGTGTTAGGTTAATGAATTCATATCACTTAAAATATCATAAATAAATGTAAAATAACATAAACACAAATTTAACAAAGTACAGAAATGGAACAATATAAATTCCCAAAATAGAAATATAAAACGAAAAAATATTATCAATTATATAAAGACAATATATCATATTACATGTTGCATATAATATATGAGATGTAATATAGATAGGAATATCAAAGATAAATTGTAATGATAAATACCAATATAAAAATAAAAAAAGATTAAAAATTTGGAAATATAACGTAAATAAAAGAGTTTTTTTGGATTGAATTTCACTGGTGACAGGGCTCTTGTCGTTGTGTTGGGAGACTTTTGTGGCATTTAATTCAGAGAATGTTTGGAAGGGGATTTTTGGACGCCTTTTTTGCCTCCGATCTCTGCCTGTCCCGGACCCAGGGCTGAGCTCTGGCGCGGTGCTGCCACCGTGTGTTCAGAGCGCGGTACTGCAGCGGTCCCCCGTGCCCGTCCCCAAGGCGTGTGACAGCCCCTGGCTGAGCTCTGGGCCCGTGCTGCCACCGTGTGTACAGAGCGCGGTACTGCAGCGCTCCCCCTCAGCCCACCCCTATGCGCGCGGCAGCCCCGGACTGTGAGCTTGTGGGCGCTGCTACGGCCCAAAATTCCAAACTAGGCGGCAAAAAGGGCGGGAAAAAAAGCAAGGACTCTGGTGGCATCTAGCCAGCTGCCTGCGCAAAAACCCCACCACAGCACCGGCCGAGAGTGATTTTTCTGGGGGGTTTCCCGGCGCGCGAGCACGAGCTGGAGGCTCAGCAGTGCCCCCGAGGGGTTCCGGCAGTCGATTTAGTCAGGCACTTCTGTCTGGAGCCGGGGAGACACAGCGCTACCACAAAAAAGATGGCGGCTCAAACGGAAGCGGCTTCAGCCACAACTAAGCTGGCGGCGAGTGAGGGCGGAAGTCATGTGACAGCCTTCTCAAGGTGGCTTGCTCGGCCATTGTAATTTTTTAAAAGTGCGAGTTGCATGACTTTCTGTTACTAGTGACTTTTTTGTAGGATCTTTTATGTGTTTAGTGAAAGGATTTTTAAAGAGTATGAGTTTTGTTTTGTTAAGTTTTTTTAATATGCCGAAAAAAAGACGCCGCTCCAGGCATCGTCTCCATGGTAACTGCCGGGCCGCTCTAGGCCTCGTCTCTATGATAACTTCCGGGCCGCTGCGTCTCTCGTTTCCATGGTAACCCCCCGGGCTGCTCTGAGCCACGTGTCTCTGCTCACTTCCGGGCCGCTCCGGGCGCGTGTCGGGTGCGGGGCTCCCGTCGGAGCCGCTCCGCCGCACCTCGCTGCTCTCGGGGGAAATCCCGCCGGCTGCCGCTGCTTCCGGGTGGGCTCGGGGGGATTTTGGGGTCTCCGGGGCGGGGGGGGAGGGGGGGTTTGGGGTCTCCGGCGGTTTTTGCAGGGTCCCGAGGGGTCCCGGGGGTGCCGCCCCGCGCTGCTGCTGACGGTGACGGCGCTGCGGGGCCGGAAATGCAGCCTGCAGGGACGGCGGGGAGGGGCTGGGGGGGTGTGGGGGGATTTGGGGGGCTTTATCGGATTTGGGGAACTTTGGGGGGATTTGGGGTGGGTTCGATGGGGTTTTGGGGCTTGCTGGGTTTTGGGGGCAGTTTTGGGGGATATTTGCGGGGGGCGGGGGGCTTGGGGATGGTTCGGGGGTTTGGGGGTTCCGGGGGGCGGGTTTTGGGGATTGTTGGGGTGGGTTTTGGGGATGGTTTTGGGGTTTCTGCGATGGTTTGGGGCAGTTTGGGGGGGTTGGGGCTTCTGGGATTATTTTTTCTTTAAATAATGATAGTAAAAAGTGTCAAGTTTGAAGTTTTTATCATTAAAAATACGTAATATCTAGCAAGAAAACCAAAATATTAAAAAAATTAATTAACATTTTATTAATTTTAAATTTAGGTTGTAGCGTGTTAAAGAAGAAAAAAAGAGATTTGGAGGTATTGCTGGACAATGGGGCTTGTGTCAGAAAGGTAAGTGGAGGTTTCCTTAGAAAGAGTCTCTGTTAGTGGGTTGTTTGAAAATTTTGCAGAGGGGAGAAGGTTGGAATTTGTTTTGTTCATAGAGAAAGAATATAAATTTCTCCAGCTGAGATGGACTGGATGTAGCCCTTAAAATCAGCAGTGAATTTTCAGTGGCTCACAAAATTCAAAGCGAAGCCTGGTGAGGCCAAGGAAGGTTCTCTGTCCCACCCAGATACTGTGAATATATGAAGCCAGACCGAGTGGCATTCCACGCCTGTTTCTAGGCAGTAGAGTCTCCTCTAAATTCCCAGCACTCTTTAACAAATTTCCAGAGCTGTCATTTCCTGTCTGCAGCAGTCACACGTTTGTGGGGAAAAAAAAGTCTTTTTTTATACCCCAAGGAATAATGAGGAACTGGAAGTCTTCTCACGAAACTGAACAAGCCAAGGAAGTTTTAAATTCTTGAGGTTTTCAAACATGTCCTTGGTTGGGGAATTTTACTTTATGTGCAATTTAGAGTTGTTATTATAGTCATTAAAATTTTACTAACTCGGTCCCGGAGACTTCAGAAGTGTCTGTTTCTTTTTAGCCTAATTTAGAAACACTACTGTTCTTTTCTGGTAGTTGTTCTCTTCTTAATTGATTTCTTAGGGAAAAATAGTATCAATTACAAAAATGAAAGGAAAGAAGGAAAACATGGACATGGAGTGTTGTTGCAACTTTATAATGACATTATATATGGTTATTGGTATCTGCTGATAGGAAGAAATTCACTGCTGAGCCCTACAGTACAGTTTATCAAATGCTAACAGTTTGATACAGTAATACTCAACAACACTGATGCTATAATAATTGATATGGTTGCAGAAATTGATCCAGAATGACACTTTTCACAGAAAAAATTATATTGGAAACTAATTGAAAAGCTGAGCTTGCTTAATGTTTCAATGAAATACACATTTTCCCTAGGTTCTTTATCTTTTGGCACCGTGCTTCATAATGAATAATTTAACACGGAAAGGAGCTGATAATTCCTTTTTTAATTCATTATGCTGGTTAAGCACAATGACTTGGACACCTGGCATTCTTTTTCCAAAGGAAAAAATTTCTTGTGCATTCTTGCTTTGATAGATGAAGAGGAAAAAGAAGAAATGAGGCAATTGTATGAGGAACTTCACAGCAAGGTAGAAGTGAGTGACCAAGCTTGATCAAAGGAGTGTGAGTTGTGTGGATGTGCTGAGCTGAGTTCCACGTTGATGTTGAGATGCTGTTTGTGTCCATGCCAGAACGTCTTTCTGGACTCTGTTTCACCTACTTGGTGATTCCTCTGAATGGCTGAGGTTGGCAGCAGCCCCTGGAGAACCTCCAGGGTTTCCAGTACTGAACTTCAAATCTGAAATTTTGTTTTTGGAGAATGACAGTGGCGTTTGAAGAGCTTCGGTTGCAAGTGGAGAACAACAGACTGGAAATGAGTTTCAAATGTGAGAATTCTGTTTGTTGTGTTTGTGCTCCTGGCTCAACAGTTTTGTACTTCATAACTTCAGTTACACGTGCACTGCCAGGGCAGACAGATGTGGAGTGCAGGAATGGTGAGCAGGCCACACTGAGACACTGGGACCCTCTTTTATTCATTTTAATTCATTTTTATTCATTTAATACCCTGCCTGTATTCACTGCCTGGCCCCTCCTGTTGCTGTTCCACTGGGCCAAATTTGGAACCTTGTTTTTCAAACAGTCACTCAAAGTTGTCTGTGAAGTGCAGTCAAGAGATCAATATTTATTTCATGTAATTAGTTTATTTAAAAATTTAGAGGTTTTTTGACACAGTGGTCTAAATGCAGAGAATTTAATGTAGGTTATTTTTTTTATTTGTGATGGTTGATACTGGTCTGTAAAAAGTCAGTTTTTGCCCCCTCCAGCTTCCATAATTCTGCCTTTAAGAAACACAGATTTCTGTAAGTATGTATTTGTTTACTTTTATGCATACTGTTCCGAAGCTGTACAAGTTAAATTTGTTCTGTGTTGCAGGCAGATACATCACCTGCTTGTTGAAAGGTCAGTGTTTTGAAAGTGCTTGTGGTAAGACTGTCCTATTGTCCTTGAAGTTTCAAATGCAGTGCTTTGTACTTACATTTGGGCTTTTAAAATTACCATTTTCTCAGATGAAAGAAATGTGAAGACGAGTCCAAGCTGCTTACCTCGGAGCTCCAAAATAAATCTGCTGAACTGGGTAAGGCTTGTAAAAAGGCAAAAAAAATGAGCTAGACAGTCATAAAAATATTTTCTGCCGGCCCTAGATCTCATCTGACAGGTGAGAAATGTAATTGCCTGTCTTCATCTATGTTGGGGGCATCTACACAGAAGTGTTCAAAAGTGAATTGCTAATGCATGTCTAGAATGAGGCAAAGTGTTTGATAATAAGGAAATGAATGTTTAAAAAGGTGTAATAAAAGGAGGAGAAAAGGCAATGTAGATTTTTTTGGCAAAATTTATACCCAGTCATGAGTAAGATGTGTTTCTTTGACTTTGAGTCCAAGTTCAAAGTGACAGTGTTTAAGTTGTGAAACTGCTGTTTATGAAGTAAAGAAGAACTAGTGTTAAAGAGGTATGATACCACAATTGCAAAAAAATGGAAAGAACAGTTCTTTAACCACAACAAGAGGGATGCTTTTTCCAGGTATCACCGACAACCCAAGCTGCAAATCTGACCCAGCATCAGCAAGTGCAGAGAAGACCTGAATCAGGTGAGACCAAGTTGAATTTCAAAACAGAACTGAGCAATAATAAACTGAAAAGACTCAAATAATTCAAAAATTCTGGAAAAAGAGCTTTCTCTGTTTAACTTCTCTGCTTTTGTTCCTACTTTTATTTTTTTCACAGCCGAAAAGAGAATGGGCTTCCAAATGACTGTTTTACAAATGTAAAAAGCTAAAGTTCTATTCTCGAGGTTTTTTTCTAAGTTGACACCCGTAAGTTGGCTGGTATGTTAGCTAATTTATTGTACCCTACCAAACAGACAATGTGCATTTACCTCTTTTTTCTTTTATGTTTCCCTTGGTTATACTGATCAGATCATAATTACAAGAGAAGCACCATCCAGTGCTGAAGGAAATCCAGTTCTCTCAGGTTCATCGTAGAAGTAAAATTCTCAAATAATAAAAGAACAGGGTTTTTTAAGAGTTTTAAAAGGAGATATCAAGATTTGGGTTTTTTTTTTCAAGTAAGTAGCCAAGTAAGTAGATCCATAATATTTTAAAGTATTAATTGCATGGCTTTATATTACTAGTTATTTCTGTAGGATCTTTTATGTGTTTAGTGAAAGGATTTTTAGGAGTATTGGTTTCGTTAAGTTTTTTTTTATATACAAAAAATATATGGGGCGGTTTGGGGGGATGTTTGCAAATGCCAGTTTTCCGTCCTAGTTGGAGTTTTGCACCATCGTAGGGCACATTCCCAAGGACATTTACCAAATTCCTGTTGGTAAATCCCAGTTGTTCAGCAGCAGCCAACTTGCTAAGTGGATTTTTTTTTTTTTGCCATAATTCATCTCTCTGTAAAGTTAAATGTACTGCATTTTTACCTATCCCATTAAAATCCCATTAAAACTTAAATCCTAAACGGCCTAATTGCTGTTCCTTGGACACAATGGGGTGGTTCTTTCCTGGCTTGGCACATTTGGATGTTCATCCAAAGTGAGCTTTCCACTCAAACAGAATTTGTTTCCAAGCAAAACTGGGGATTGCCTAGAAAGCTTTACTTGCTGGGAAGCACAGGGTTTGTTTTCCCTACCCCTGCAGAATCCAGGAGCTGTGTTAGGCAATGGCATGAGGGGAGAGCTGCATTTATTTAATTTTGTCTTTTATTCTATGTATTGTTTATTTTACTTTTTATTTATTGCTTTTTTGATTTGGGGTTTTTTTAATGCTATATTTTGATTTTATTGTGTTTTATTTCTTCATGATATTTTCTTTCTTATTCTGTATTTTTAAAATGTTTTTATGTTTTATTCCCTCTAATTTTATTTTTATTTTAGCTTTTTATTTTTAAATTCCTTTTCTTCTTTAATTTTATTTTTAATATCTATAATTTTTTAATTTTATATATTATTTTTACTTGCTTTGTTTTAGTTTTGTATTTTTATATTTTTATTTCATTTATCTTATTTTTCTTTTTATATTTTTTACTATATTTTTATTACTTTCAAATTTATTTTATTTTTAAATTTTTATTTCTATTTTATTTTATTTTTCCATGTTTCCTTTCTTCCTTTATTTTTTTTTCCCCATTACTCTTTCTTGCCCTGAGTGTCTGGAAGTTTGGCTGTTGGCAGGAAAGGAGCTGAAGAACGACACCCATGGCCACGGGACGTCGGGATCGGGTTGAGAGTGCAGGCAGCAAAACCTCTGCCTTTTCTGCTCCATTAAAAAACCTGAACGCGGGCGGTGCCGTGTTTTTCTTTGGAACCCCCAAGAGCAGGGCTCATCCTACCCACGTCCGGCATCACCAGCAGTAACTTGGTGTCGAGGTGGATTTCAGAGACAGCCATAAAACCAGGGCGGCATTTTATGTTGTAACTCTCCCAACCTCGTTGTTTACTAACAGAGAAATCCAAACCAAAGTAAACTTAAACACCCCAAAGCAAACCCCCCGAAAAACAGCCCACCTTCCGAAAAAACATGAAAAGAGAAAATATGCCAATATTATTTTAATGAAAATGAAATCTTTACCCCTTGGAAAACCACGCCATTTTAATTGTAATTAATTGTCCTTCTGCTGTGTTAGGTTAATGAATTCATATCACTTAAAATATCATAAATAAATGTAAAATAACATAAACACAAATTTAACAAAGTACAGAAATGGAACAATATAAATTCCCAAAATAGAAATATAAAACGAAAAAATATTATCAATTATATAAAGACAATATATCATATTACATGTTGCATATAATATATGAGATGTAATATAGATAGGAATATCAAAGATAAATTGTAATGATAAATACCAATATAAAAATAAAAAAAGATTAAAAATTTGGAAATATAACGTAAATAAAAGAGTTTTTTTGGATTGAATTTCACTGGTGACAGGGCTCTTGTCGTTGTGTTGGGAGACTTTTGTGGCATTTAATTCAGAGAATGTTTGGAAGGGGATTTTTGGACGCCTTTTTTGCCTCCGATCTCTGCCTGTCCCGGACCCAGGGCTGAGCTCTGGCGCGGTGCTGCCACCGTGTGTTCAGAGCGCGGTACTGCAGCGGTCCCCCGTGCCCGTCCCCAAGGCGTGTGACAGCCCCTGGCTGAGCTCTGGGCCCGTGCTGCCACCGTGTGTACAGAGCGCGGTACTGCAGCGCTCCCCCTCAGCCCACCCCTATGCGCGCGGCAGCCCCGGACTGTGAGCTTGTGGGCGCTGCTACGGCCCAAAATTCCAAACTAGGCGGCAAAAAGGGCGGGAAAAAAAGCAAGGACTCTGGTGGCATCTAGCCAGCTGCCTGCGCAAAAACCCCACCACAGCACCGGCCGAGAGTGATTTTTCTGGGGGGTTTCCCGGCGCGCGAGCACGAGCTGGAGGCTCAGCAGTGCCCCCGAGGGGTTCCGGCAGTCGATTTAGTCAGGCACTTCTGTCTGGAGCCGGGGAGACACAGCGCTACCACAAAAAAGATGGCGGCTCAAACGGAAGCGGCTTCAGCCACAACCAAGCTGGCGGCGAGTGAGGGCGGAAGTCATGTGACAGCCTTCTCAAGGTGGCTTGCTCGGCCATTGTAATTTTTTAAAAGTGCGAGTTGCATGACTTTCTGTTACTAGTGACTTTTTTGTAGGATCTTTTATGTGTTTAGTGAAAGGATTTTTAAAGAGTATGAGTTTTGTTTTGTTAAGTTTTTTTAATATGCCGAAAAAAAGACGCCGCTCCAGGCATCGTCTCCATGGTAACTGCCGGGCCGCTCTAGGCCTCGTCTCTATGATAACTTCCGGGCCGCTGCGTCTCTCGTTTCCATGGTAACCCCCCGGGCTGCTCTGAGCCACGTGTCTCTGCTCACTTCCGGGCCGCTCCGGGCGCGTGTCGGGTGCGGGGCTCCCGTCGGAGCCGCTCCGCCGCACCTCGCTGCTCTCGGGGGAAATCCCGCCGGCTGCCGCTGCTTCCGGGTGGGCTCGGGGGGATTTTGGGGTCTCCGGGGCGGGGGGGGAGGGGGGGTTTGGGGTCTCCGGCGGTTTTTGCAGGGTCCCGAGGGGTCCCGGGGGTGCCGCCCCGCGCTGCTGCTGACGGTGACGGCGCTGCGGGGCCGGAAATGCAGCCTGCAGGGACGGCGGGGAGGGGCTGGGGGGGTGTGGGGGGATTTGGGGGGCTTTATCGGATTTGGGGAACTTTGGGGGGATTTGGGGTGGGTTCGATGGGGTTTTGGGGCTTGCTGGGTTTTGGGGGCAGTTTTGGGGGATATTTGCGGGGGGCGGGGGGCTTGGGGATGGTTCGGGGGTTTGGGGGTTCCGGGGGGCGGGTTTTGGGGATTGTTGGGGTGGGTTTTGGGGATGGTTTTGGGGTTTCTGCGATGGTTTGGGGCAGTTTGGGGGGGTTGGGGCTTCTGGGATTATTTTTTCTTTAAATAATGATAGTAAAAAGTGTCAAGTTTGAAGTTTTTATCATTAAAAATACGTAATATCTAGCAAGAAAACCAAAATATTAAAAAAATTAATTAACATTTTATTAATTTTAAATTTAGGTTGTAGCGTGTTAAAGAAGAAAAAAAGAGATTTGGAGGTATTGCTGGACAATGGGGCTTGTGTCAGAAAGGTAAGTGGAGGTTTCCTTAGAAAGAGTCTCTGTTAGTGGGTTGTTTGAAAATTTTGCAGAGGGGAGAAGGTTGGAATTTGTTTTGTTCATAGAGAAAGAATATAAATTTCTCCAGCTGAGATGGACTGGATGTAGCCCTTAAAATCAGCAGTGAATTTTCAGTGGCTCACAAAATTCAAAGCGAAGCCTGGTGAGGCCAGGGAAGGTTCTCTGTCCCACCCAGATACTGTGAATATATGAAGCCAGACCGAGTGGCATTCCACGCCTGTTTCTAGGCAGTAGAGTCTCCTCTAAATTCCCAGCACTCTTTAACAAATTTCCAGAGCTGTCATTTCCTGTCTGCAGCAGTCACACGTTTGTGGGGAAAAAAAAGTCTTTTTTTATACCCCAAGGAATAATGAGGAACTGGAAGTCTTCTCACGAAACTGAACAAGCCAAGGAAGTT
This sequence comes from Phylloscopus trochilus trochilus, assembly GCA_016584745.2. Taxonomy (NCBI): domain Eukaryota; kingdom Metazoa; phylum Chordata; class Aves; order Passeriformes; family Phylloscopidae; genus Phylloscopus; species Phylloscopus trochilus. Next base: position 107,407 of record WQNJ02000279.1, on the reverse strand, counting down.
TTAAATTCTTGAGGTTTTCAAACATGTCCTTGGTTGGGGAATTTTACTTTATGTGCAATTTAGAGTTGTTATTATAGTCATTAAAATTTTACTAACTCGGTCCCGGAGACTTCAGAAGTGTCTGTTTCTTTTTAGCCTAATTTAGAAACACTACTGTTCTTTTCTGGTAGTTGTTCTCTTCTTAATTGATTTCTTAGGGAAAAATAGTATCAATTACAAAAATGAAAGGAAAGAAGGAAAACATGGACATGGAGTGTTGTTGCAACTTTATAATGACATTATATATGGTTATTGGTATCTGCTGATAGGAAGAAATTCACTGCTGAGCCCTACAGTACAGTTTATCAAATGCTAACAGTTTGATACAGTAATATTCAACAACACTAATGCCATAATAATTGATATGGTTGCAGAAATTGATCCAGAATGACACTTTTCACAGAAAAAATTATATTGGAAACTAATTGAAAAGCTGAGCTTGCTTAATGTTTCAATGAAATACACATTTTCCCTAGGTTCTTTATCTTTTGGCACCGTGCTTCATAATGAATAATTTAACACGGAAAGGAGCTGATAATTCCTTTTTTAATTCATTATGCTGGTTAAGCACAATGACTTGGACACCTGGCATTCTTTTTCCAAAGGAAAAAATTTCTTGTGCATTCTTGCTTTGATAGATGAAGAGGAAAAAGAAGAAATGAGGCAATTGTATGAGGAACTTCACAGCAAGGTAGAAGTGAGTGACCAAGCTTGATCAAAGGAGTGTGAGTTGTGTGGATGTGCTGAGCTGAGTTCCACGTTGATGTTGAGATGCTGTTTGTGTCCATGCCAGAACGTCTTTCTGGACTCTGTTTCACCTACTTGGTGATTCCTCTGAATGGCTGAGGTTGGCAGCAGCCCCTGGAGAACCTCCAGGGTTTCCAGTACTGAACTTCAAATCTGAAATTTTGTTTTTGGAGAATGACAGTGGCGTTTGAAGAGCTTCGGTTGCAAGTGGAGAACAACAGACTGGAAATGAGTTTCAAATGTGAGAATTCTGTTTGTTGTGTTTGTGCTCCTGGCTCAACAGTTTTGTACTTCATAACTTCAGTTACACGTGCACTGCCAGGGCAGACAGATGTGGAGTGCAGGAATGGTGAGCAGGCCACACTGAGACACTGGGACCCTCTTTTATTCATTTTAATTCATTTTTATTCATTTAATACCCTGCCTGTATTCACTGCCTGGCCCCTCCTGTTGCTGTTCCACTGGGCCAAATTTGGAACCTTGTTTTTCAAACAGTCACTCAAAGTTGTCTGTGAAGTGCAGTCAAGAGATCAATATTTATTTCATGTAATTAGTTTATTTAAAAATTTAGAGGTTTTTTGACACAGTGGTCTAAATGCAGAGAATTTAATGTAGGTTATTTTTTTTATTTGTGATGGTTGATACTGGTCTGTAAAAAGTCAGTTTTTGCCCCCTCCAGCTTCCATAATTCTGCCTTTAAGAAACACAGATTTCTGTAAGTATGTATTTGTTTACTTTTATGCATACTGTTCCGAAGCTGTACAAGTTAAATTTGTTCTGTGTTGCAGGCAGATACATCACCTGCTTGTTGAAAGGTCAGTGTTTTGAAAGTGCTTGTGGTAAGACTGTCCTATTGTCCTTGAAGTTTCAAATGCAGTGCTTTGTACTTACATTTGGGCTTTTAAAATTACCATTTTCTCAGATGAAAGAAATGTGAAGACGAGTCCAAGCTGCTTACCTCGGAGCTCCAAAATAAATCTGCTGAACTGGGTAAGGCTTGTAAAAAGGCAAAAAAAATGAGCTAGACAGTCATAAAAATATTTTCTGCCGGCCCTAGATCTCATCTGACAGGTGAGAAATGTAATTGCCTGTCTTCATCTATGTTGGGGGCATCTACACAGAAGTGTTCAAAAGTGAATTGCTAATGCATGTCTAGAATGAGGCAAAGTGTTTGATAATAAGGAAATGAATGTTTAAAAAGGTGTAATAAAAGGAGGAGAAAAGGCAATGTAGATTTTTTTGGCAAAATTTATACCCAGTCATGAGTAAGATGTGTTTCTTTGACTTTGAGTCCAAGTTCAAAGTGACAGTGTTTAAGTTGTGAAACTGCTGTTTATGAAGTAAAGAAGAACTAGTGTTAAAGAGGTATGATACCACAATTGCAAAAAAATGGAAAGAACAGTTCTTTAACCACAACAAGAGGGATGCTTTTTCCAGGTATCACCGACAACCCAAGCTGCAAATCTGACCCAGCATCAGCAAGTGCAGAGAAGACCTGAATCAGGTGAGACCAAGTTGAATTTCAAAACAGAACTGAGCAATAATAAACTGAAAAGACTCAAATAATTCAAAAATTCTGGAAAAAGAGCTTTCTCTGTTTAACTTCTCTGCTTTTGTTCCTACTTTTATTTTTTTCACAGCCGAAAAGAGAATGGGCTTCCAAATGACTGTTTTACAAATGTAAAAAGCTAAAGTTCTATTCTCGAGGTTTTTTTCTAAGTTGACACCCGTAAGTTGGCTGGTATGTTAGCTAATTTATTGTACCCTACCAAACAGACAATGTGCATTTACCTCTTTTTTCTTTTATGTTTCCCTTGGTTATACTGATCAGATCATAATTACAAGAGAAGCACCATCCAGTGCTGAAGGAAATCCAGTTCTCTCAGGTTCATCGTAGAAGTAAAATTCTCAAATAATAAAAGAACAGGGTTTTTTAAGAGTTTTAAAAGGAGATATCAAGATTTGGGTTTTTTTTTTCAAGTAAGTAGCCAAGTAAGTAGATCCATAATATTTTAAAGTATTAATTGCATGGCTTTATATTACTAGTTATTTCTGTAGGATCTTTTATGTGTTTAGTGAAAGGATTTTTAGGAGTATTGGTTTCGTTAAGTTTTTTTTTATATACAAAAAATATATGGGGCGGTTTGGGGGGATGTTTGCAAATGCCAGTTTTCCGTCCTAGTTGGAGTTTTGCACCATCGTAGGGCACATTCCCAAGGACATTTACCAAATTCCTGTTGGTAAATCCCAGTTGTTCAGCAGCAGCCAACTTGCTAAGTGGATTTTTTTTTTTTTGCCATAATTCATCTCTCTGTAAAGTTAAATGTACTGCATTTTTACCTATCCCATTAAAATCCCATTAAAACTTAAATCCTAAACGGCCTAATTGCTGTTCCTTGGACACAATGGGGTGGTTCTTTCCTGGCTTGGCACATTTGGATGTTCATCCAAAGTGAGCTTTCCACTCAAACAGAATTTGTTTCCAAGCAAAACTGGGGATTGCCTAGAAAGCTTTACTTGCTGGGAAGCACAGGGTTTGTTTTCCCTACCCCTGCAGAATCCAGGAGCTGTGTTAGGCAATGGCATGAGGGGAGAGCTGCATTTATTTAATTTTGTCTTTTATTCTATGTATTGTTTATTTTACTTTTTATTTATTGCTTTTTTGATTTTGGGTTTTTTTAATGCTATATTTTGATTTTATTGTGTTTTATTTCTTCATGATATTTTCTTTCTTATTCTGTATTTTTAAAATGTTTTTATGTTTTATTCCCTCTAATTTTATTTTTATTTTAGCTTTTTATTTTTAAATTCCTTTTCTTCTTTAATTTTATTTTTAATATCTATAATTTTTTAATTTTATATATTATTTTTACTTGCTTTGTTTTAGTTTTGTATTTTTATATTTTTATTTCATTTATCTTATTTTTCTTTTTATATTTTTTACTATATTTTTATTACTTTCAAATTTATTTTATTTTTAAATTTTTATTTCTATTTTATTTTATTTTTCCATGTTTCCTTTCTTCCTTTATTTTTTTTTCCCCATTACTCTTTCTTGCCCTGAGTGTCTGGAAGTTTGGCTGTTGGCAGGAAAGGAGCTGAAGAACGACACCCATGGCCACGGGACGTCGGGATCGGGTTGAGAGTGCAGGCAGCAAAACCTCTGCCTTTTCTGCTCCATTAAAAAACCTGAACGCGGGCGGTGCCGTGTTTTTCTTTGGAACCCCCAAGAGCAGGGCTCATCCTACCCACGTCCGGCATCACCAGCAGTAACTTGGTGTCGAGGTGGATTTCAGAGACAGCCATAAAACCAGGGCGGCATTTTATGTTGTAACTCTCCCAACCTCGTTGTTTACTAACAGAGAAATCCAAACCAAAGTAAACTTAAACACCCCAAAGCAAACCCCCCCGAAAAACAGCCCACCTTCCGAAAAAACATGAAAAGAGAAAATATGCCAATATTATTTTAATGAAAATGAAATCTTTACCCCTTGGAAAACCACGCCATTTTAATTGTAATTAATTGTCCTTCTGCTGTGTTAGGTTAATGAATTCATATCACTTAAAATATCATAAATAAATGTAAAATAACATAAACACAAATTTAAAAAAATACAGAAATGGAACAATATAAATTCCCAAAATAGAAATATAAAATGAAAAAATATTATCAATTATATAAAGACAATATATCATATTACATGTTGCATATAATATATGAGATGTAATATAGATAGGAATATAAAAGATAAATTGTAATGATAAATAGCAATATAAAAATAAAAAAAGATTAAAAATTTGGAAATATAACCTTAAATAAAGACTTTTTTTGGATTGAATTTCATTGGTGACAGGGTTCTTGTGGTTGTGGTTGGGAGACTTTTGTGGCATTTAATTTAGAGAATGTTTGGAAGGGGATTTTTGGACGCCTTTTTTGCCTCCGCTCTCTGCCTGTCCCCGACCCAGGGCTGAGATCGGGGATAGTGCTGCCACCGTGTGGACAGAGAGCGGTATTGCAGCGCTCCCCCTCTGCTCACCCCGATGCGCATGGCAGCCCCGGACTGTGAGCTTGTGGGTCTTTCGTATCTTTTTTTCCCGCCCTTTTTACCGCTGTCTTGGAAACGTCAAGCAGTGCCCCAGCCACCTGGGCACACCTGGGATACACCCACACACACCTGGGCACACCTGGGATACACCTGGGATACACCTGGGCACACCTGTGTACACCTGGATACACCTGGGATACACCCACACACACCTGGGCACACCTGGGCACACCCACACACACCTGGGACACGCCTGGGACACACCTGGGCTACCCATGTATACTCACACACACCTGGACACACATGGAGACAAGTGGCACACACCTGTGCTCACCTGTCCCCATTGCCTGTGCTCACCTGTGCTCACCTGTGCTCACCTGTGCAGGCTGGGCGGCGGCCCCGGCGACACCCGGGAGGTGATGCAGCATCGCTACTTCGCCGGCATCGACTGGCAGGACGTGGTGCAGAGAAAGGTGAGCTGGCCACGCCCCCCCGGCCGTGTGTGCGTGTGTGTCACACCTGGGCTCACCTGTGTGTGTGTGTGTCACACCTCGGCACACCTCTGTGTGTGTGTGTCACACTTGGGCATACCTGGGCTCACCTGGGCTCACCTATGTGTGCGCGTGTCACACCTGAGCACACCTGTGTGTGTGTGTGTCACACCTGGGCTCACCTGGTAACCCCACCTGGACGCACCTGTGAGTGTCCCCTCCCCTCCCCCCCCAGCTGGTGCCGCCCTTCCGGCTGCAGGTGACGTTGGAGGTGGACACGCGCTACTTCGACGAGGAGTTCACGGCGCAGAGCATCACCGTCACCCCACCTGAGAGATGTGAGCTCACCTGGCACACCTGTGCCCTTACCTGAGCCTCACCTGAGCCCCCTGTCCCCTTACCTGTCCATCACCATCACTTCACCTGAGAGATGTGGGCTGACCTGGCACACCTGTGCCCTCACCTGTCCCTCAACTCTCCCCTCACCTGTCCCCCCGAGGTGCTCCGGCCCCGCCCCCCCACCTCCCCCCCAAGCTGATTTTTGCAGCTTTTGAAACAAAAAAAAACCAAAAAAACCCCAAAAACGCCACGAGCGGCCTTGGACCCCCCCCCAGAGCCCCCGACTCAGACCGGCCCAGACTGGGTCAAACCGGTTTAAACCAGTTGGTCCCACCAGTCCCAGTCCATCCCAGTTCAAACCAGTTCCAACTGGTCAGTCCCGGTCCATCCCAGCCTGGGACGACCCCAACCCCCCCCAGGATCCACCTGGGGCCGTGCCCCCACCACCAGCATTGCCTCTGAGCCCCTCCCCCACCCCGGACCCCTCCCCTCTTTTTTGGGAGGGGGGGGAGGGAAGGGGGAGGAGAATGGGGGGAGGGGCGGTGCAGTACAAAAATAAATAAAAAAACAAATAAATAAAATTTCCTCGTTATTTTTGGGGGGATTTCGCCTTTTTTTTGGGGGTGGAAATTTTGGAACTCTGACACCCGCCCCCCCCCCAAAATCCCCAAATTCCCCCAAAAATCCCATGCCCCCTCCCTCCCACACCCCCCCGCCAATTTTTGTCACCCTCAGTGCCCCTCCCCGATCCATCACTCTGCACTCGATTGCCCCTCCCCGATCCATTGCTCTGCGCTTGATTGCCCATCCTTGACAATTTGTTCGGCGCTTAATTGGCCAGCCTTGATTGATTGCTAATCCTCGATCGATTGCTCGGCGCTTGATTGGCCACCCTTAATCGATTGCTCGGCGCTCGATTGATAAACCTTGATCGAGTGCTCGGTGCTCGACTGGCCATCCTTGATCGATTGCTCGGGGCTCGATCGATAATCCTTGATCGATTGCTCGGGGCTCGATCGATAATCCTTGATCGAGTGCTCGGCGCTCGATTGGCCATCCTTGATCGAGTGCTCGGCGCTCGATTGGCCATCCTTCATCGATTGCTCGGCGCTCGTTTGGCCATCCTTGATCGATTGCTCGGCACTCGTTTGGCCATCCTTGATCGATTGCTCGGCGCTCGATTGGCCATCCTTGATCGATTGCTCGGCGCTCGATTGATAAACCTCGATCGATTGCTCGGCGCTCGATTGGCCATCCTTGATCGATTGCTCGGCGTTCGATTGGCCATCCTTGATCGATTGCTCGGCGTTCGATTGGCCATCCTTGATCGATTGCTCGGCGCTCGATTGATAAACCTTGATCGATTGCTCGGCGTTCGATTGGCCATCCTTGATCGATTGCTCGGCGCTCGATTGGCCATCTTTGATCGATTGCTCGGCGTTCGATTGATAAACCTTGATCGATTGCTCGGCGCTCGATTGGCCAACCTGGATCGATAGCTCGGCGCTCGATTCGCCAGCCTTCATCGATTTTTTTTTTTTAAGAGGTTTTGGGTGTTCTCTGGGCTTTTTTGGGAGTTGTGGGGTTTTTTTGGGGAGTTTTGGGGTTTTTTGGAGAATTTTTAGGTATTTTTTTTGTGGGGGGTTTGGCTATGAGCCTCCACGGCCAGGTGCAGGGGGGTGCGGCTGCAGCCCGGCTCCTGTGGGGGGGAAGCAGAGAGATTTTGGGTTTTTGGGGGGCGTTTTGGTGTGTTTTTTAGGGATTTTTTGGGATTTTTTAGGGATTTTTGGGGGGTTTTTTGAGGATTTTTGGGGATTGTTAGGGATTTTTGGGGGGTTTTTTGGGATTTTTGGGGGGGGGTTTAGGGATTTTTTGGGTTTTTTAAGGGATTTTTTGGGTTTTTTATTTTTTATTTTGGGGGTTTTTTTAGGGATTTTTTGGGGTTTTTTGGGGGGCATTTTTGGGGTTTTTTAGGGATTTTTTGGGGTTTTTGGGGGAAGGGTTTTTAGGGGGTTTTGGGCTCTGAGCCTCGACTGCCAGGTGCAGGGGGGTGCAGCTGCTGCCCGGCTCCTGGTGGGGGAAAACAGAGATTTGGGGGGGTTTTGGGGGGATTTTTTGAGGTTTTTTTAGGATTTTGGGGGGAGGTTTGGGGGTTTTTTGGGTTTTTTAAGGGATTTCTTGGGGGTTTTTGGGGATTTTTTTTTGGTTTTTGGGGTGTTTTTTAGGGATTTTTGGGGAGTTTTTTTGGGTTTTTTTTGGGGGGGTGGGATTTTTTTGGGGTTTTTTAGGGTTTTTTTTTTGTTTTTTTGGGATTTTTGGAGGGTTTTTGGGGGGGTTTTGGGCTCTGAGCCTCGACTGCCAGGTGCAGAGGGGTGTGGCCACAGCCCGGCTCCTGGGGGGGGGGGGGGCGGGAAAGAGAGAGATTTTGGGGTTTTTTTGAGGTTTTTTGGGATTTTGGGGAGGTTTTTTAGGGGGTTTTTTTGGGATTTTTAGGGGTTTTTTTAGGAATTTTGGGGGGGGGGTGGGGTTCTTTTTAGGGATTTTTTTTGGGTTTTTTGGGTTTTTTTTAGGGATTTTTTTGGTTTTTTTTTTTATTTTTGGGGGGTTGTTTTTAGGGATTTTTTGGGGTTTTTTTGGGATTTTTTGGGGTTTTTTTAGGGACTTTTGGGGGCATTTTTGGGGATTTTTTAGGGTTTTTTGGGGCTTTTTTTAGGGATTTTTTTTTGGGTTTTTTAGAGATTTTTTGGTTTTTTTTTGGGGGGGGGAGGTTTGGGGGGAGGGGTTTGGGGGGGGTTTGCGAGTTCGGCCGAACGCAGCGACCGGTGCCGACTTCTGCCGAACCGAGCTCAGCCGAACCAGCCGCCTGCTCTTGTGCCCATTAATTAGCGCGAGTGCGCTCACTGCCTAACGAGCTCCTGCCCGACCCCCGCTCCCGTCCGTGTCCGTGCGATGGCTGCCAGCCTGGCCAGCAGGGAAACACCGAGCAAAGCCCGCTCTGCGGGGTTAACGCGAACCGGCGGCGCCGCTTTCCCGCGCGGCCCCGCCCCTCAGGGAGCCGAGCCGAGCTGAGCTGGGCGGAGCACAGCGCAGCGAGCGGCTCCGAGCGCAGCCGAACAGAGCCGAGCTTCCCCGAAGAGCCGAATCTGAACGACTGCATCCGGAAATAGCCGAGGTGTGCCGGGCACAGCCGAACAGAGCCGAGCTTCCCCGAAGAGCCGAATCTGAACGACGGCATCCGGAAATAGCCGAGGTGTGCCGGGAACAGCCGAACAGAGCCGAGCTTCCCCGAAGAGCCGAATCTAAACGACGGCATCCGGTAATAGCCGAGCATAGCCGAACAGAGCCGAGCTTCCCCGAAGAGCCGAATCTGAACGACTGCATCCGGAAATAGCCGAGCATAGCCGAACAAAGCCGAGCTTCCCCGAAGAGCCGAATCTGAACGACTGCATCCGGAAATAGCCGAGGTGTTCCGGGAACAGCCGAACAGAGCCGAGCTTCCCCGAAGAGCCGAATCTGAACGACTGCATCCGGAAATAGCCGAGGTGTGCCGGGAACAGCCGAACAGAGCCGAGCTTCCCCGAAGAGCCGAATCTGAACGACTGCATCCGGTAATAGCCGAGCATAGCCGAAGAGCCGAAAATGGGCCGAGTTCAGCTGTTCAGCTTGTGAAAAACGACGTTTCACCTTTTTATATTAATTTATAAGTTTAATAAAAATCAAATAAAATAGAATAAAAATAGACAATAAAGGATAAAAAAAACCAAAGCTCTTTTCGGCAGAGGTGCTGATTCCAACAACATCACCACACCGTCTTTTTTTCAGATCCTTTGTTTTTAAGGACTTCTGTGTTACATATTTAAATGAGCTAATACATGATTCAAATATTCATTTTTGGTTTCAAGACTTCCCTTAATTATGTAGTTTTTCTATGTGGCCTTGCTAAGTCTAGATAGAGGTAGTAAATCTTTCTTCTTCAACAGGGCTCAGTTGTTCCTTATCTTCAGGGATTCCAGATGGCCCTCCTGTCTTCTGTCTCTTTGAGGAATTAAAAAAAACAACACTCCCATCTCTACTTTGTTACAATCTAAGAATATTTATCTATCACAAATTTTTAAATTCTATTAATAAAAAAAAAACCAACATGCAATATAACTTTCCCATATTATACATAAAGCAATCTGCTTGTTATATGCAAAAAGCCAACTCCAAAATACGCATTTATAACAAGCTGCTGCTCCCCCGGCGGGCTGGCGGGACACGATGCCGCTGTGCCCCGGGAATCGGGGGTTCCCGGGGAAAGCGCTGAGGACAAGGCTGGGAAAGGGGCCGTGTGCCCCCAAGAGCCCCTGGAACACATCTTTGGGGTGGTCTGTACAAGCCGCTCGTGGCCTAAGGGAGAGGGATTTCTCACAAGGACACACGGCTATGGACAAGGGGAACGGCCTTAGGATGAAGGGAAGCAAGTTTTGATTAAATATCAGGAAGAAATGTTTATTTTTCCCAAGGCATTTTCAATTTATACCAGAATCTTTCCTCTCCCCTCAGATCCTGCATCCTTCAGTTTTGAGTTTTCTCATAAAGAATTCTCTGCCTACGCTGGAAAAAAGATTCCCTGGCATCATGGGGAGCGGAGGGGTTTGGGGAGTCCTGGGGCTGGTTATCCTATGTGAGTAAGAAATAATTTCTTAAGCTGTCTAGAAAACCAGAATCTCACATGTACTCTGAAATTCTCTCAACACCATTTGCTGCTTCTCTCTCTGCCAGGGCCCCAAGAAGTTCTGGGTCAGTTCTTGTTCCATGCTTGCCAGTGACCTTGAGAGATAAAAGAAGGCACCATTATTACTGCTAATTATGGCCACAGGCTTTAAACTTTCCAGAAGTCAAAAGCTTCTGGAACCAGAAGCAGATATGCCTCACCCTGCCAGAGCTGATTGGTCCGTTCCCCGCCCTGCTCGCACAAACACTTCAGCCACTCTGCCAAACCCAGCACTGTGATCTGACACAGAACCTTTTTCATTTTCAACTTATTGTCTTAGAACTTAAACAGCCATTAAAAATAGAAAACACATGAGATGGACAAAAGCACCTGATAATGGACAAATGTTCAGACTCACATCCTTCTGAAAAATGGTTTCTCCAAGTCTTTTAGTATCATCCCAAGCTCCTCTTCATCCTTAGGATCACTGCGCTGACTCCCAGGTACTTAGCAGAAAAAAGGAGCGAGTGGGAACTTGGTGGCTTCCCTGAGATCGCTCCCGGGCTCCCCCCGGCCCCACTCCGACCCAGCCCCGGCCCGGCCCCCCGGCCTCGGCTCCGCCCTGACTCCGGCCCCGTTCTCTCCGGCCCCGGCTCCCCCCGCTCAGCCCGCCCTGCCCGCCCCCGTCCTCCCCGTAGTAGATTCCTGTTTGTGTTGTGTCTGAGAAGTGGCGTTTGTGCTGGAGAAGTGCTGTTGGGAGGAAAGGATGGAATGCATCTTCTCCGAAGATGTGCAATAAAGGACTAAATTGCAAGGAAGGGGAGTATTTATAAACTGTCTCCATGTTTCCCTGTCATCCTGGGCATTTGGATTTAGCCTGGGCTGGTCAGTTAAATCAGAAACAAGCCAACCCAGCTCCTGAACTCTCTACGAATGTTTGAAACACCTCCACAGAAAGACAAGTTACTAGGGATTCCAAAAGCAAAATTGTAAATGAAGGCTAATGATTGCTGGGGAATTTCCGTAGGAGTTATGAACCTCAGGCATGTGGGATTTTGGAGGTGGAATCTCAATTCCAGCCTTGGGTACGTGCAGGAGAAGAAGGGTCATTATTCATAGCAAGGGAAGCCTGCTGCTGCAGTGTGTCAGCTGCAGACCAGGAGGTGTCCAGGGAATGAGCAACAAGTCCCCTCTGCCCCTGCCCTGCCCTCACACTGAGAGTGGCAGAGCCACCGGCACAGCCACAGAGGCACAGGTAGGAGCTGTAAAGGATGATGCAGGCTCAGAGCAGTGCCTGGGGTGAGCTGTAAAGGATGATGAGGAGACAGGGCAGCCCACAGGTGTGAGCTGTAAAGGATGATGAGGGGACAGGGCCCCCCACAGGTGTGAGCTGTGAGGATGATGAGGGGGTGGCTCCTGCCGCGGGGGCTGCTTTAAGAGGGGAGCCTGGGCTCACTTCAGCCTGGAGCTGCTGGGGTAGAAGGCTGAGGAGGTGCTGAGGGACAAACCTTTGTGCTTGGAAGCAGCAGGTGAGCCAGTGTGGGTTTGTAAGGGGGGGGGGGGACTTTTCTCCTTTCCCTTTTCAATTTCATCCTGCTAATCCTTTCCCAGTGTCCTCAAAAAAAGAAAAGTGGGGGTTATGAGGACAAAAAAAGTTCAAATCAGGGGAAGAAACTCTTCTCCACTTACAGTCTAAATTAGGAGGAATCCTCCTTTACCTGGGATTTTGATAAATAGTGATATCCCTATAAGGTTTTTATTCACTATTACATTCTTTGTTGGTGTACTGCTTTTTGTTTTATTTTTTTGGTGTTATTTTTTTATGTGTAATTTGGTTTTTGAGTGATGATAACTTTATGGATGTGTTTGTTTGTATTTAAGGTAGAATTAATTTAAGTGGCTTTTTTTTTTTAGACTTGTGATGTGAGTTATTGGGGTTTTGTTTGTTGTATGTAGGCATTCAGATTGGGTGGGGCCAGCTTGGCTGGTGGAGGTTTGGGTGTTTTGTTCCATGCAGTTATTAGTTCTTAGTTCTTGAAAGCTTTTTCCCTGTAGTGGTTTTAAGGTGGCTGTTACTAACTTACTGTCTGGTTTTATTTTGTTTGTAGATACTGTATGATAAGGGATTTGGTCTATTTATTTAACACTGTATTTCTTAGTTCAGGTGTTGATTAGGTTGCTTTTGGACTGAGTTTTGTGGCTGAATTTTTTTGGTGGGGTGTTATATTTTTAAAGGATATGTTTTCTAAGGCTTACAATGCTGTGATGGACTGTAATATGAGGTATTGAGTAGGCTTTGAATGATTTAGTGGTGGTTTCTATTATGGTGAATAGGTAGAGTTAGTTTTGGTGGGTCTGAGGTGCTGTGATGTAGTTAATCTGTTACAGTTTTTTAATATTTATAATTGGACTATTGTTACTGTACTTTGATGTTAATTTATTTGGCTTGTTTGTTTGCAATATGTGTTTTCTAGCTATGGCTAGAAACTATATTATATGTTTTATATATTGTATATTTTTTATTATATATATTATATATTTGGGAGATATTGTTTATGGTTAAATTGATCTTCGGGTTTTGTGCATGCTTATAGGTGATAGTTTTGTTTTGGTGGTTTGAGTCATTATGGGTTCATTGAGTCAGGAATAATTTTTTTGGTGTTGTTAATTTAAGTTTATTTGGGATATTTCTGTTATGGTAGTTTAATTTGTTGTTTTGCAGTTTTTTATTGGTTTTATTTCTGGGAACTTGGCTATTGATAGGATTGGTTTTTTAGGTAGTTTTTGGAGTAGTGATGTTCTGGTTTTAGTAGTTTAGATTTTTTCATGTTGTTAGGGGTTTTTTGTTAACTTTTTTAGAGTACTGATGATTATTTATGAGTTAGTGTAAGGGTTTTTTTAGTCAGTTTTAGGGTCAGGTGTACAGTTTTGAGTTTAGTAAGTAGGTTTGATTGATCTTTTTTGCTAGTTCTTGTGACATGTTGTGTGTGTGGGATTCCATTCTTTTTAGTTCTTGTTTCATTTTTATGATGTGAAAAGAATGTGGTGTGGTTTGTTTGCTGGCAGTTGGTTGTATGGTGGCGTTTTTTAGTTTGTGGACTTTTTGTTAGTGAGATTAAAGTTTTTTATTTTTGAGTTAATTTATAATTATGTTAAAGATTTCAGGGAGGTTTAGTTTTTTGATATGGGTGTGCTGTGTGAAGAAGGTAATTTATTTGTTTTATGTGATATTGGTGGTGCGGTGGATAGAGGGAATTTTTGCAGTAGTAATTTTAAATGTTTGAGGTTTTTTGGCATTTGAAATACTTGTTTAGGAGGAAGCTTGTTTGGAATGTATGGGGTTTGGGGTTAGTTATAATGGTATATTATATTTTTAGTTTTAATTAGATTTTTTTAAGTTTTATTATAGGTAAAAATTGCGATTTCTTTGTTATGTCAGTAAGAGAAAGGAGTTTTGATTTTGTGTGTAGCGATGGGATTGGAGTATTCAGAGTACTAGTGTTGACTAAGAATTTAATTGTTGTGGTTTTGCTCTGTTAGATTAATGAATTTATGTACTTTGAAACACATGGGGTTTTATTTTTATGTGGTTAGAAACAGGCTTTTTTAAGCTGGGGGTGATTCTGGGCATTCACTTGAGGTTTTTTTAAGGGGATTGGACATGGGATTATTTTTATTATATTTGGAAAATTGAATATGGGTAATTAGGCTTGGTTTATTTTAGGGCAATTTTTTTTTTTCCAAAATTGGTAAGTTTGTCTGGTTAGGGTATTTGTGTGGTGTTTTTGGTGCAACTCTAAGCATCCATCATTGTTTGTGAGTGTTAGGTGGTCTAATCATATTACACTGAGACCCACTCACAAACCGGACAACAGATCTGCTAAGATCATGTTTTGATGTTGGTTTTCTTTATTGTAGCTGACAAAAAGATAGCACCCCGGTGACAGCAGGAATTTCCCTGACAGCGAGCCGGCCTTCCTTTGCACCCGACGATGTGGATTCTCATCTCCAGATGTCCCAGAGATAAGTGCAGGGCTACAGATCACAGAGGAGATCAAAAGCAGGGTGCCGGATCGGGGGTCACCGGGAGGGATTTTTGAGTCAGCTTTGGAGACGGGGATGTCCAAGATGTGACCCCTTGGGCCCCATCGAAGGGAAGTCTCAGTTTTGATCACAATGCTGAGGTGTGCAGGGCAGAGCAGTCCCGGTGTGTGTTGTGTCACTTGTCTGTGGTGCCTTCTGTGTCTTTTGGGCATCTCGTCTTTCACGGCTTTTGCCGTGGCCTTTCCGGGGGCCTCTCGGAAACCCTGGCGTCAGCCTTAGCATCTGCGCTCTCTGCGCTCCTCGGCCCGGCGCCTTTGACTCGGGAGCTGGGACAGGCATCGCCCCTCTCCTCAGGAGCATCCAGTCCGGTGTCCGTTCAGGTCTTGTTCTGAGCTGTGTCGACAGCTGTGCTCCGCAACGATCCATTCTGGCGGATTAGGACTTGTCAGAAGGCAAAGACAGGGAGGTGATTCTGACCGTAGCACTCTCGGGCACCCATCTTTGCGCTCCTAGCAATAAGTCATCCCGCTAGCATCTTCTTCCTGCAGGGTTCTGCGAGCCCGGCCAGCTCGCCATAGGTCTTACCTTGGTCACCTCATTCTGAGTTCTCTGGGTCCTCAGGGCCATTCTTGTGGCCGATAGTTTTCTGTCCCCGTTGTGTTCCCTCGTTTGTGGTCTCCTGTGTCACGGGTGTGGGTGTGTATTTGGCCCGGAGCTGCTCTGCCTTGCTGCTTAGTCTGGGTGTAGGAGTAATAGGGCAAGTGCTGGGGGCTTGAAATTTGTAATGAGGGGTGGAGTTGGACTGTAGAGAATATGCCTAGATGGACACAAGATGTCTGCAGCTGTCAAGTTCTCCTGCAGCACTTTGACTTTTGTTCCTAACTTTCTTTCAGATGCAGATGCGCCCCATCCCGGGTGAGAGGGCTTCCCCTGAGGAGGTGGGTCACTGTTTGTCTTTGAAGGGGAAGTGTAAATGGTGGCTCTGTTACAGCACTGCTCTTTGTCTTTATTTCTAGGAAGTGGAGCTGCGTATCTGCAGTAAAGATCACTGGAGGGAGGTGAGCAGAGATCGGAGGGCAGAAGCAGTTGTCACTGCTCAGGTCTCGATTTCTGGTGCAGCTCCGAGCATCATCTGGGGCTTTTTTATTTTAGGTGTTCTGCTTGCCAGTTCTCCTGACCCGGGCTGCCAGAGGCCAGATGGATGCAAGCTTAAGGTACACTTTTGGCGTACTTCAGTCGGACCGGGGCGGTTGCCGTTTCACGACATCTCAGCATGCCTTTTTGCTTTGTTTCTTTGCAGGTGCTGCCGCTGCCCCGGGCGTGCCAAGGAATAGAGGCGAGCGGGTGAGTCGGCCTTTAGGTGGGGTGGCTCCTAAGAGAGCGGTGGGCAGCAGCTTGCTAAGCGTATACCTTTTTATTTTGCAGGTACCCTCTGAGCAGCCTCTGGAGTTGAATGAAGATTCCAGGCGAGCTGGGCCATTGGTGCGGAGGAGCCCTGGGGATTGCTCCTATTGCCTGGAGGGCAATAGTCACATTTTTTGTTTTGTGGTCCTAGGTACCGTGAGGAGGTGCGGAGCCCATATCCGGTTACGGCAGCACCGAGGCGGACGCGGAGGTGTCTCGACGTCCACGGGGCCGACGCGGTCATTTCCATCGAGGATGGATTTTGTCCGCTCGTCTTCTGAAAGCTAAGTGTTGGGACAGCTGGTCGGGAGATGGGGAAAAAGCCTTTTCAGTCCCAGGAGGCACCTTAAAGTTATCTTAGAGGAGAGGGCCCTAGTGGGATGGAGCTCTCAGGGGTGAAGGGGGAGGGTTTCTCCTCAGCATCCCCACAGACTTGGCCGGGAAGGGCAGTTCTGACCCATCTCTGCGTTTTAGCCAGCTTTGCATTGTCGGCCGTCTTCGAGAGCCCACAAGGTAAAGGGATGCAGTGGGAGATGGGTGGCCCCCCCCGGGATCCCTTTCCCAGGAGTATCCTGATAAAGAGCATCCCCGGTTGCAAGGCGTGGGGTTCGGCAGGGGGACTTGGCAGTGACGCACAGAGGCTGAGGGAGGGCTTGAGAGGTAAAGGGCTCAAGGGTCAGAGAGCACACAGTGAAAGAGAGGGGTACAGGCTGGGATACAAGTTAGCGCACACCTATAGCAGCCCACACACACAGCACCACACCCCTGTTTCCCTGAGAGCCGCAGCAGGCAGTAAGTCTAATGCAGGAGAATGCCAGAAGCCCTGAGAGGTGCAGGCAGTAACCCAAAGGCTAGGCTAGGCAGGAAGTGTTAGTGGGGAGCAGGGTCCGCAGGGTTGGGGAAAAAAGGGGGTTTCCCGCCCCACCCCTCCCTGGGATCACCTGTCTCTCCGCAGCCGGGGATTGCGTCCACCCCTCCTCGAGGCGGCGGTTGGTAAGGCTTCGTGCCTTGGCCACCGCAAAGAGTTCGGCTCTGTCAGCCTCTGCCCTGACTCAGGGCCACACTTAGGGTAGGAGCCCTGACTCAGGGCTACATTTAGTTAGGGTAGGAGCAACTGTGGAGATGGCGTCCCGCTTGCGGGACATTCTTGAGAACCCTGTGGATAAGGAGCATCCCCGGCTGCAAGGTGTAGGGTCCAGCAAGGGGGACTTGACAGTGACACACAGAGGCTGAGGGAGGGCTTGAGAGGTGAAGGACTGAAGGGCCAGAGAGAGCATACAGTGAAAGGGAGGGGTACAGGCTGGGATATAAGTTAAGAGTACAGCTATAGCAGTCCTTACAGCAGTCATCACAACACCCCTGTTTCCCTGAGAACAGGTGCAGGCAGTAACCCTGGGCTAGGGCTAGCCAGTAAGTGACAGTGGGGAGGCAGAATCCACCGGTTTGGGGTTCTCTGGGGATGTCCATCCTGGAACCCTTGTCCCACTGCAACCGGGGATGCTCACGCTGCTGATAGAGGCCGTGGTGGGTGGGCTCAGTGCCAATAAGGCCATGGAGACGCTGGCTCTGCAAGTGTCAGCCTTGCAGCGCAGCCAAAGTGTGCTGCCCGGGGACCCGGGCATTCTTAAGAGATGGTGAGTAGCAGAAATGCCATTTTTGGCTGATGTGCTGCTAAGATTCACGCTTTTTTGGTTTTCTTTCTTGTAGCAGAATAAGAGACAACAATAAGAGCCCGGTGACAGCAGGAATTTCCCAGACAATGAGCCGGCCTTCCTTTGTACCTGACATGGATTCCCATCCCCAGATGCCCCAGAGATAAGTGCAGGGCTACAGATCTCGGAGGAGATCAAAAGCAGTGTGCCGGGTCGGGGGTCACCGGGAGGGATTTTTGAGTCAGCTTTGGAGACAGGGATGTCCAAGATGTGACCCCTTGGGCCCCGTCGAAAGGA
Organism: Phylloscopus trochilus trochilus; assembly: GCA_016584745.2. Taxonomy (NCBI): domain Eukaryota; kingdom Metazoa; phylum Chordata; class Aves; order Passeriformes; family Phylloscopidae; genus Phylloscopus; species Phylloscopus trochilus. Next base: position 89,652 of record WQNJ02000279.1, on the reverse strand, counting down.
AGTCTCAGTTTTGATCACAATGCTGAGGTGTGCAGGGCAGAGCAGTACCGGTGCGTGTCGTGTCACTTGTCTGTGGTGCCTTCTGTGTCTTCTGGGCATCTTGTCTTTCACGGCTTTTACCGTGGCCCTTCCGGGGGCCTCTCAGAAACCCTGGCGTCAGTCTTAGCATCTGCGCTCTCTGCGCTCCTCGGCCCGGCGCCTTTGACTCGGGAGCTGGGACAGGCATCGCCCCTCTCCTCAGGAGCATCCAGTCCGGTGTCCGTTCAGGTCTTGTTCTGAGCTGTGTCGACAGCTGTGCTCCGCAATGATCCATTCTGGCGGATTAGGACTTGTCAGAAGGCAAAGACAGGGAGGTGATTCTGACCGTAGCACTCTCGGGCATCCGTCTTTGCGCTCCTTGGAATAAGTCATCTTCTTCCTGCAGGGTTCTGCGAGCCTGGCCAGCTCGCCATAGGTCTTACCTCGGTCACCTCATTCTGAGTTCTCTGGGTCCTCAGGGCCATTCTTGTGGCCGATAGTTTTCTGTCCCCGTTGTGTTCCCTCGTTTGTGGTCTCCTGTGTCACGGGTGTGGGTGTGTATTTGGCCCGGAGCTGCTCTGCCTTGCTGCTTAGTCTGGGTGTAGGAGTAATAGGGCAAGTGCTGGGGGCTTGAAATTTGTAATGAGGGGTGGAGTTGGACTGTAGAGAATATGCCTAGATGGACACAAGATGTCTGCAGCTGTCAAGTTCTCCTGCAGCACTTTGACTTTTGTTCCTAACTTTCTTTCAGATGCAGATGCGCCCCATCCCGGGTGAGAGGGCTTCCCCTGAGGAGGTGGGTCACTGTTTGTCTTTGAAGGGGAAGTGTAAATGGTGGCTCTGTTACAGCACTGCTCTTTGTCTTTATTTCTAGGAAGTGGAGCTGCGTATCTGCAGTAAAGATCACTGGAGGGAGGTGAGCAGAGATCGGAGGGCAGAAGCAGTTGTCACTGCTCAGGTCTCGATTTCTGGTGCAGCTCCGAGCATCATCTGGGGCTTTTTTATTTTAGGTGTTCTGCTTGCCAGTTCTCCTGACCCGGGCTGCCAGAGGCCAGATGGATGCAAGCTTAAGGTACACTTTTGGCGTACTTCAGTCGGACCGGGGCGGTTGCCGTTTCACGACATCTCAGCATGCCTTTTTGCTTTGTTTCTTTGCAGGTGCTGCCGCTGCCCCGGGCGTGCCAAGGAATAGAGGCGAGCGGGTGAGTCGGCCTTTAGGTGGGGTGGCTCCTAAGAGAGCGGTGGGCAGCAGCTTGCTAAGCGTATACCTTTTTATTTTGCAGGTACCCTCTGAGCAGCCTCTGGAGTTGAATGAAGATTCCAGGCGAGCTGGGCCATTGGTGCGGAGGAGCCCTGGGGACTGGTTTTCTGGAGGGCAATAGTCACATTTTTTGTTTTGTGGTCCTAGGTACCGTGAGGAGGTGCGGAGCCCATATCCGGTTACGGCAGCACCGAGGCGGACGCGGAGGTGTCTCGACGTCCACGGGGCCGACGCGTTTATTTCCATGGAGCTGGCCTTCCTTTGCACCCGACGTGGATTGTCATCCCAGAGATAAGTGCAGGGCTACAGATCTCGGAGGAGATCAAAAGCAGTGTGCCGGGTCGGGGGTCACCGGGAGGGATTTTTGAGTCAGCTTTGGAGACAGGGATGTCCAAGATGTGACCCCTTGGGCCCCGTCGAAAGGAAGTCTCAGTTTTGATCACAATGCTGAGGTGTGCAGGGCAGAGCAGTACCGGTGCGTGTCGTGTCACTTGTCTGTGGTGCCTTCTGTGTCTTCTGGGCATCTTGTCTTTCACGGCTTTTACCGTGGCCCTTCCGGGGGCCTCTCAGAAACCCTGGCGTCAGTCTTAGCATCTGCGCTCTCTGCGCTCCTCGGCCCGGCGCCTTTGACTCGGGAGCTGGGACAGGCATCGCCCCTCTCCTCAGGAGCATCCAGTCCGGTGTCCGTTCAGGTCTTGTTCTGAGCTGTGTCGACAGCTGTGCTCCGCAATGATCCATTCTGGCGGATTAGGACTTGTCAGAAGGCAAAGACGGGGAGGTGATTCTGACCGTAGCACTCTCGGGCATCCGTCTTTGCGCTCCTTGGAATAAGTCATCTTCTTCCTGCAGGGTTCTGCGAGCCCGGCCAGCTCGCCATAGGTCTTACCTCGGTCACCTCATTCTGAGTTCTCTGGGTCCTCAGGGCCATTCTTGTGGCCGATAGTTTTCTGTCCCCGTTGTGTTCCCTCGTTTGTGGTCTCCTGTGTCACGGGTGTGGGTGTGTATTTGGCCCGGAGCTGCTCTGCCTTGCTGCTTAGTCTGGGTGTAGGAGTAATAGGGCAAGTGCTGGGGGCTTGAAATTTGTAATGAGGGGTGGAGTTGGACTGTAGAGAATATGCCTAGATGGACACAAGATGTCTGCAGCTGTCAAGTTCTCCTGCAGCACTTTGACTTTTGTTCCTAACTTTCTTTCAGATGCAGATGCGCCCCATCCCGGGTGAGAGGGCTTCCCCTGAGGAGGTGGGTCACTGTTTGTCTTTGAAGGGGAAGTGTAAATGGTGGCTCTGTTACAGCACTGCTCTTTGTCTTTATTTCTAGGAAGTGGAGCTGCGTATCTGCAGTAAAGATCACTGGAGGGAGGTGAGCAGAGATCGGAGGGCAGAAGCAGTTGTCACTGCTCAGGTCTCGATTTCTGGTGCAGCTCCGAGCATCATCTGGGGCTTTTTTATTTTAGGTGTTCTGCTTGCCAGTTCTCCTGACCCGGGCTGCCAGAGGCCAGATGGATGCAAGCTTAAGGTACACTTTTGGCGTACTTCAGTCGGACCGGGGCGGTTGCCGTTTCACGACATCTCAGCATGCCTTTTTGCTTTGTTTCTTTGCAGGTGCTGCCGCTGCCCCGGGCGTGCCAAGGAATAGAGGCGAGCGGGTGAGTCGGCCTTTAGGTGGGGTGGCTCCTAAGAGAGCGGTGGGCAGCAGCTTGCTAAGCGTATACCTTTTTATTTTGCAGGTACCCTCTGAGCAGCCTCTGGAGTTGAATGAAGATTCGAGGCGAGCTGGGCCAATGGTGCGGAGGAGCCGTGGGGATTGCTCCTATTGCCTGGAGGGCAATAGTCACATTTTTTGTTTTGTGGTCCTAGGTACCGTGAGGAGGTGCGGAGCCCATATCCGGTTACGGCAGCACCGAGGCGGACGCGGAGGTGTCTCGACGTCCACGGGGCCGACGCGTTCATTTCCATCGAGGATGGATTTTGTCCGCTCGTCTTCTGAAAGCTAAGTGTTGGGACAGCTGGTCGGGAGATGGGGAAAAAGCCTTTTCAGTCCCAGGAGGCACCTTAAAGTTATCTTAGAGGAGAGGGCCCTAGTGGGATGGAGCTCTCAGGGGTGAAGGGGGAGGGTTTCTCCTCAGCATCCCCACAGACTTGGCCGGGCAGGGCAGTTCTGACCCATCTCTGCGTTTTAGCCAGCTTTGCATTGTCAGCCGTCTTCGAGAGCCCACAAGGTAAAGGGATGCAGTGGGAGATGGGTGGCCCCCCCGGGATCCCTTTCCCAGGAGTATCCTGATAAAGAGCATCCCCGGTTGCAAGGCGTGGGGTTCGGCAGGGGGACTTGGCAGTGACGCACAGAGGCTGAGGGAGGGCTTGAGAGGTAAAGGGCTCAAGGGTCAGAGAGCACACAGTGAAAGAGAGGGGTACAGGCTGGGATACAAGTTAGCGCACACCTATAGCAGCCCACACACACAGCACCACACCCCTGTTTCCCTGAGAGCCGCAGCAGGCAGTAAGTCTAATGCAGGAGAATGCCAGAAGCCCTGAGAGGTGCAGGCAGTAACCCAAAGGCTAGGCTAGGCAGGAAGTGTTAGTGGGGAGCAGGGTCCGCAGGGTTGGGGAAAAAAGGGGGTTTCCCGCCCCACCCCTCCCTGGGATCACCTGTCTCTCCGCAGCCGGGGATTGCGTCCACCCCTCCTCGAGGCGGCGGTTGGTAAGGCTTCGTGCCTTGGCCACCGCAAAGAGTTCGGCTCTGTCAGCCTCTGCCCTGACTCAGGGCCACACTTAGGGTAGGAGCCCTGACTCAGGGCTACATTTAGTTAGGGTAGGAGCAACTGTGGAGATGGCGTCCCGCTTGCGGGACATTCTTGAGAACCCTGTGGATAAGGAGCATCCCCGGCTGCAAGGTGTAGGGTCCAGCAAGGGGGACTTGACAGTGACACACAGAGGCTGAGGGAGGGCTTGAGAGGTGAAGGACTGAAGGGCCAGAGAGAGCATACAGTGAAAGGGAGGGGTACAGGCTGGGATATAAGTTAAGAGTACAGCTATAGCAGTCCTTACAGCAGTCATCACAACACCCCTGTTTCCCTGAGAACAGGTGCAGGCAGTAACCCTGGGCTAGGGCTAGCCAGTAAGTGACAGTGGGGAGGCAGAATCCACCGGTTTGGGGTTCTCTGGGGATGTCCATCCTGGAACCCTTGTCCCACTGCAACCGGGGATGCTCACGCTGCTGATAGAGGCCGTGGTGGGTGGGCTCAGTGCCAATAAGGCCATGGAGACGCTGGCTCTGCAAGTGTCAGCCTTGCAGCGCAGCCAAAGTGTGCTGCCCGGGGACCCGGGCATTCTTAAGAGATGGTGAGTAGCAGAAATGCCATTTTTGGCTGATGTGCTGCTAAGATTCACGCTTTTTTGGTTTTCTTTCTTGTAGCAGAATAAGAGACAACAATAAGAGCCCGGTGACAGCAGGAATTTCCCAGACAATGAGCCGGCCTTCCTTTGTACCTGACATGGATTCCCATCCCCAGATGCCCCAGAGATAAGTGCAGGGCTACAGATCTCGGAGGAGATCAAAAGCAGTGTGCCGGGTCGGGGGTCACCGGGAGGGATTTTTGAGTCAGCTTTGGAGACAGGGATGTCCAAGATGTGACCCCTTGGGCCCCGTCGAAAGGAAGTCTCAGTTTTGATCACAATGCTGAGGTGTGCAGGGCAGAGCAGTACCGGTGCGTGTCGTGTCACTTGTCTGTGGTGCCTTCTGTGTCTTCTGGGCATCTTGTCTTTCACGGCTTTTACCGTGGCCCTTCCGGGGGCCTCTCAGAAACCCTGGCGTCAGTCTTAGCATCTGCGCTCTCTGCGCTCCTCGGCCCGGCGCCTTTGACTCGGGAGCTGGGACAGGCATCGCCCCTCTCCTCAGGAGCATCCAGTCCGGTGTCCGTTCAGGTCTTGTTCTGAGCTGTGTCGACAGCTGTGCTCCGCAATGATCCATTCTGGCGGATTAGGACTTGTCAGAAGGCAAAGACGGGGAGGTGATTCTGACCGTAGCACTCTCGGGCATCCGTCTTTGCGCTCCTTGGAATAAGTCATCTTCTTCCTGCAGGGTTCTGCGAGCCTGGCCAGCTCGCCATAGGTCTTACCTCGGTCACCTCATTCTGAGTTCTCTGGGTCCTCAGGGCCATTCTTGTGGCCGATAGTTTTCTGTCCCCGTTGTGTTCCCTCGTTTGTGGTCTCCTGTGTCACGGGTGTGGGTGTGTATTTGGCCCGGAGCTGCTCTGCCTTGCTGCTTAGTCTGGGTGTAGGAGTAATAGGGCAAGTGCTGGGGGCTTGAAATTTGTAATGAGGGGTGGAGTTGGACTGTAGAGAATATGCCTAGATGGACACAAGATGTCTGCAGCTGTCAAGTTCTCCTGCAGCACTTTGACTTTTGTTCCTAACTTTCTTTCAGATGCAGATGCGCCCCATCCCGGGTGAGAGGGCTTCCCCTGAGGAGGTGGGTCACTGTTTGTCTTTGAAGGGGAAGTGTAAATGGTGGCTCTGTTACAGCACTGCTCTTTGTCTTTATTTCTAGGAAGTGGAGCTGCGTATCTGCAGTAAAGATCACTGGAGGGAGGTGAGCAGAGATCGGAGGGCAGAAGCAGTTGTCACTGCTCAGGTCTCGATTTCTGGTGCAGCTCCGAGCATCATCTGGGGCTTTTTTATTTTAGGTGTTCTGCTTGCCAGTTCTCCTGACCCGGGCTGCCAGAGGCCAGATGGATGCAAGCTTAAGGTACACTTTTGGCGTACTTCAGTCGGACCGGGGCGGTTGCCGTTTCACGACATCTCAGCATGCCTTTTTGCTTTGTTTCTTTGCAGGTGCTGCCGCTGCCCCGGGCGTGCCAAGGAATAGAGGCGAGCGGGTGAGTCGGCCTTTAGGTGGGGTGGCTCCTAAGAGAGCGGTGGGCAGCAGCTTGCTAAGCGTATACCTTTTTATTTTGCAGGTACCCTCTGAGCAGCCTCTGGAGTTGAATGAAGATTCCAGGCGAGCTGGGCCATTGGTGCGGAGGAGCCCTGGGGACTGGTTTTCTGGAGGGCAATAGTCACATTTTTTGTTTTGTGGTCCTAGGTACCGTGAGGAGGTGCGGAGCCCATATCCGGTTACGGCAGCACCGAGGCGGACGCGGAGGTGTCTCGACGTCCACGGGGCCGACGCGTTTATTTCCATGGAGCTGGCCTTCCTTTGCACCCGACGTGGATTGTCATCCCAGAGATAAGTGCAGGGCTACAGATCTCGGAGGAGATCAAAAGCAGTGTGCCGGGTCGGGGGTCACCGGGAGGGATTTTTGAGTCAGCTTTGGAGACAGGGATGTCCAAGATGTGACCCCTTGGGCCCCGTCGAAAGGAAGTCTCAGTTTTGATCACAATGCTGAGGTGTGCAGGGCAGAGCAGTACCGGTGCGTGTCGTGTCACTTGTCTGTGGTGCCTTCTGTGTCTTCTGGGCATCTTGTCTTTCACGGCTTTTACCGTGGCCCTTCCGGGGGCCTCTCAGAAACCCTGGCGTCAGTCTTAGCATCTGCGCTCTCTGCGCTCCTCGGCCCGGCGCCTTTGACTCGGGAGCTGGGACAGGCATCGCCCCTCTCCTCAGGAGCATCCAGTCCGGTGTCGGTTCAGGTCTTGTTCTGAGCTGTGTCGACAGCTTTGCTCCGCAATGATCCATTCTGGCGGATTAGGACTTGTCAGAAGGCAAAGACGGGGAGGTGATTCTGACCGTAGCACTCTCGGGCATCCGTCTTTGCGCTCCTTGGAATAAGTCATCCCGCTGGCATCTTCTTCCTGCAGGGTTCTGCGAGCCTGGCCAGCTCGCCATAGGTCTTACCTCGGTCACCTCATTCTGAGTTCTCTGGGTCCTCAGGGCCATTCTTGTGGCCGATAGTTTTCTGTCCCCGTTGTGTTCCCTCGTTTGTGGTCTCCTGTGTCACGGGTGTTGGTGTGTGTTTGGCCCGGAGCTGCTCTGCCTTTCTGCTTAGTCTGGGTGTTGAAGTAATAGGGTAAATGCCTAGGGCTTGAAATTTGTAATGAGGGGTGGAGTTGGACTGTAGGGAATATGCCTAGATACGACACAAGAGGTCTGGAGCTTTTAAGTTCTCCTGCAGCACTTTGACTTTTGTTGCTCACTTTCTTTCAGAGGCAGATGGATAGAATGTGCGGCAGAGCGCCCCATCCCGGGTGAGAGGGCTTCCCCTGAGGAGGTGGGTCACTGTTTGTCTTCGCAGGGGAAGTGTAAATGGTGGCTCTGATACAGCACTGTTCTTTGTTACTATTTTTAGGAAGTAAAGCTGGATATCAGCAGTCAAGGTGAAGAAGGCAAGGAGAGCAGTGACTGGTGCTGGGACAGTGCCCAGCCTGGACAATTGGGTGCGAGAAAGAGGCTTACACAAGTTCTTTTGCGGGAATAGCTGGCTTCAGCCTCCTCCTGGATTGCACCCAAAGAGTGGCCAAGGCTTAAGGGGCAATCCAGGGGCTGCCTTTGCCCCTGCACCTCCCAGCAAGGCCACAGGACTCATTTCTGGGCCCTCTCTGGCCTCTAAATGTAGTCACTGCTTGTCACGTTCAGGTTCTCTGAAGTTCTTTCCCAGGGACCAAAACTGGTAAACAAGGTCATAGTTTTTAAACTATCTTATTTTTCACATTTCTCTCCTAAGGAGGGACTTTGCTTGTTGACCCTTGGTGTGACCAATGGTTCAAAGGATCCCACCTCTTAGGTGGGCACATTGTAAAAGGGAATAAAAATAGCTTCTGAGAATAAACCAGCCCCTTTTTAGAGCATCAGCCTTCTGATTCATGGGTCTGTGTCTTTCTTTCATGTCCAACAGTGACATCTAAACATGGAAAGGTCAAGCCCTGTTTCACTAATGAGCAGCAACCTAGTGCAGAACACTCATGAACCTGGTTCTTTCACTACTGAGGGGATACAAACACAACATTTGGTTTAAACTTTCATCTCAAGGTCAACTTGAGCTCAGGGCCTGTTGTTCAGGTCTTGGGACTTCACCTGTTCCAGCAAACTCACAGATGCCCAAGCATTTACACCTCTGATGCTGAAGTTCATGCACCCATTCTGGCTGAACTGTACTTACAGTTGAACTGCAGTCATTCTGCTCTGCATCACATTCTGAAATGGACTGGAATGAACTGGGTGAAAGAGCCTGGAAACCATGAAAAACTACTGCGACTGCCATTCCAACACCTCTCCCAGACATCCAGCTCAAGGAAGTATTCTGACGGAAGCACATCCTGAAGGAGCTGCTTTCCTAAAAGAAGCCCCACCCCTGGCAATGCCAGACCACAGGCAAAAGCACCAAACACTGGACACAGTACACACAGTTTTGGGTGCAAAACTGTCACACCTCATGACAAAGGCAAGACAAGGAAAACAGCTCCTCCAGGCAAGGAAAGTTAAATATTCTTTGCCCCAGTGATAAAAGCCCCAAAACAGATCACAAACCCAAAAGCAACTGAACCCCAGGTGTCCTGAGTTTCTTTTACTGTTCAGTACCTTCCCAAACTGGGGATATGTAAGGCAAGTCTCACACGCCTTTTTCAACCCCTCTATCCCTGCTTCCTTTTCCCTCAGGCACCATTGTTCAACGCCGGGGCTGAGGCTACCTAAATGCCTTGAAAAGGAAAGCTTAAGCTAGCAGAAATAATTCACATCACTCAAAAGCTGTCTCCACTTCAAAGAAGTAGTTCTTCAAAACTTGATGGGCTCTGCCATAGACATTTTATTATTGAAGTTACTTCATAAATCAGTCAAGAAGACAAATTTTAAAAAGCTGTTTCCTCATTCCATGTTCTTTCCAAGTTAAAGGCTAATTAAAATCTTCAGTCTCAGTCCCCAGCCATCCACCACAGAAGATTCAAGGAGGAGAAAAAAAGGCAGGAATGTCTCTGTGCTTTCCCAAACATGTTACATGTTCTCCTCTCACTTGTAAAAACACAGATGGCACTGTCACTCCACAGGTCATTGGCGACTTTCATTGCGGTTGCTGTAGTTTTGCACTCAAACCACGAGATGGCACAGTCGCCACACTGATCAGCGTCGACTGTTTTGGGGGCTGCTATAGTTCTTCACTGCAGGCACCAGATGGCGCTGTCGCTCCGCTGTTCCCTGGTGACTTGCGTTGCATTTGGAGTAGATTTTCCCTCCAACCACGAGACGGCACAGTCGCCCCACTGATCAGCGACGACTGTTGTGGTGGCTGCTGTAGTTCTTGGCTCCAGGCACCAGATGGCGATGTCGCTCCGCTGGTCCCCGGCAACTTTCGTTGCGGTTGCTGTAGTTTTTCCCTCCAAACACGAGATGGCACAGTCACGCCACTGATTAGTGGGGACTGTCATGGTGGCTGCTGTAGTTCTTCGCTCCACGAAGTAGATGGCGATGTCGCTCCACTGGTAATTGGAAACTTCTTTTGAGGCTGCTGTAGTTTTTCCCTCCAACCACAAAATGGTGCAGTCGCCCCACTGCTCAGCAGCGACTGTCGTGGTGACTGCTGTAGTTCTTCGCTCCAGGCACCTGATGGCGCTGTCGCTCCACTGGTCCCTGGAAACTTGCGTTGCGGTTGCTGTAGTTTTTCCCTTGAACACGAGATGGCGCAATCGCCCCACTGGTCAGTGGCGACTGTCGTGGTGGCTGCTATAGTTCTTCTCTCCAAGCACCAGATGGTGCTGTCGCCCCACTGATCAGTGCCAAGTGTCGTGGTGGCTGCTGTAGTTCTTCGCTCCAGGCACCAGATGGCGCTGTCGCTCCACGGGTCCCTGGCAACTTTTGTTGCGGTTGCTGTAGTTTTTCCCTCCAACCACGAGATGGCGCAGTCACGCCACTGATTAGTGGGGACTGTCGTGGAGGCTGCTGTAGTTCTTTGCTCCATGAACCAGATGGCGCTGTCGCTCCGCTGGTCACTGGCGACTTCTTTTGAGGCTGCTGTAGTTTTTCCCTCCAGCCACGAGATGGTGCAGTCGCCCCACTCATCAGCAGCAACTGTCGTGGTGGCTGCTTTAATTCTTGGCTCCAGGCACCAGGTGGCGATGTTGCTCCACTGGTCACCGGCAACTTTTGTTGCGGTTGCTGTAGTTTTTCCCTCCGACGAAGAGATGGAGCAGTCGCCCCACTGATGAGCAGTGACTGTCGTGGTGCCTGCTCGAATTCTTGGCTCCACGCACCAGATGGCGCTGTCGCTCCACTGGTCACCGGCAACTTTCGTTTGCGGTTGCTGTAGTTTTTCCCTCCAACCACGAGATGGCGCAGTCGCCCCTCTGATCAGCTGCAACTGTCATGGTGGCTGCTGTAGTTCTTCGCTCCTGGCACCAGATGGCGCTGTCGCTCCACTGGTCCCTGGAATCTTTCGTTGAGGTTGCTGTAGTTTTTCCCTCTAACCACAAGATGGCGGAGTCGCCACACTGATCAGCGGACGCTGTCGTGGTGGCTGCTGTAGTTCTTCGCTCCAGGCACCAGATCGCGCTGTCGCTCCACTGGTCCCTGGCGACTTTCGTTGCGGTTGCTGTAGTTTTTCCCTCCAAACACAAGATGGCGGAGTCGCTTTACTGATCAGCGGCCACTGTCCTGGTGTCTGCTGTAGTTCTTTGCTCCACCAACAAGATTGCGCTGTCGCTCCACAGGTGCCTGGAGACTTGCGTTGCGGTTTCTGTAGGTGTTCCCTCTAACCATGAGATGGCGCAGTTGCCCCACTGATGAGCGGCGACTGTCCTGGTGGCTGCTGTAGTTCTTTGCTCCAGGCACCGGATGGCACTGTTGCTCCAGTGGTCGCCGGCGACTTTCGTTGGGGTTGCTGTAGTTTTTCCCTCAGAACAGGAGATGGCGCAGTCGCCTTACTGATCAGCGGTGACTGTCGTGGTGGCTCCTCTAGTTCTTGGCTCCAGGCACCAGATGGCGATGTCGCTCCACTGGTCCCCGGCAACTTTCCTTGCGGTTGCTGTAGATTTTCCCTCAGAACAGGAGATGGCGCAGTCGCCTTACTGATCAGCAGCGACAGTCCTCACGACTGCTGTAGTTTTTTGCTCCATGCACCTGACGGCGCTGTCGCTCCACTGATCCCTGGGGACTTTCGTTGCGGTTGCTGTAGTTTGTCCCTCCAAAAACGAGATGGCGCACTCGCCCCTCTGATCAGCTGCGACTGTCGTGGTGGCTGCTGTAGTTCTTCGCTCCTGGCACCAGATGGCGATGTCGCTCCACTAGTCCCTGGCGACTTTCGTTGAGGTCGCTGTAGTTTCTCCCTCTAACCACAAGATGGTGGAGTCGCCACACTGATCAGCGGCAACGGTCGTGGTTCCTGCTGTAGTTCTTCGCTCCTGGCACCAGATGGCGCTGTCGCTCCACTGGTCCCTGGCAACTTCTTTTGAGGCTGCTGTAGTTTTTCCCTCCAACCACGAGATGGTGCAGTCGCCCCACTCATCAGCAGCAACTGTCGTGGTGGCTGCTTTAGTTCTTGGCTCCAGGCACGAAGTGGCGATGTCGTTCCACTGGTCACTGGCGACTTGCGTTGCGGTTGCTGTAGTTTTTCCCTCCAACCACGAGATGGCGCAGTCGCCCCACTGATCAGCGTCGTCTGTCCTGGTGGCTGCTGTAGTTCTACTCTCCAATCACCAGATGGCGCAGTCGCCCCACTGATCAGCGGCGACTGTAGTGGTGGCTGCTGTAGTTCTTCGCTCCAGGCACCATATGGCGATGTTGCTCTACTGGTCCCTGGCGACTTTCGTTGCGGTTGCTGTAGCTTTTCCCTCCGAACACAAGATGCCGGAGTCGCTCCACTGATCAGCGGCGACTGTCGTGGTGGCTGCTGTAATTCTTTGTTCCACCAACCAGATGGCGCTGTCGCTCCACTGCTCCCAGGCGACTTGCGTTGCGGTTTCTGTAGGTGTTCCCTCTAATCACGAGATGGCGCAGTTGCCCCACTGATGAGCGGCGACTGTCCTGGTGGCTGCTGTAGTTCTTTGCTCCAGGCACCGGATGGCACTGTTGCTCCAGTGGTCGCCGGTGACTTTCGTAGCGGTTGCTGTAGTTTTTCCCTCAGAACAGGAGATGGCGCAGTCGCCTTTCTGATAAGCGGCGACTGTCCTTGCGGCTGCTGTAGTTTTTTGCTCCATGCACCTGACGGCGCTGTCGCTCCACTGATCCCTGGCAACTTTCGTTGTGGTTGCTGTAGATTTTCCCTCTAACCACGAGATGGCGCACTCGCCCCACTGGTCAGCTGCGACTGTCGTGGTGGCTGCTATAGTTCTACGCTCCTGGCACCAGATGGCGATGTCGCTCCACTGGTCCCTGGCAACTTTTGTTGCGGTTGCTGTAGTTTTTCCCTCCAACCACGAGATGGTGCAGTCGCCCCACTCATCAGCAGCAACTGTCGTGGTGGCAGCTTTAATTCTTGGCTCCAGGCACGAGGTGGCGATGTTGCTCCACTGGTCACCGGCAACTTTTGTTGCGGTTGCTGTAGTTTTTCCTCCGACCAAGAGATGGAGCAGTCGCCCCACTGATCAGCAGTGACTGTCATGGTGGCTGCTGTAGTTCTTTGCTCCTGGCACCAGATGGCGCTGTCGCTCCACTGGTCCCTGGCAACTTTCGTTGAGGTTGCTGTAGTTTTTCCCTCACAACACAAGATGGCGGAGTCGCCACACTTATCAGCGGCAACTGTCATGGTGGCTGCTGTAGTTCTTCGCTCCTGGCACCAGATGGCGCTGTCGCTCCACTGGTCCCTGGCGACTTTCGTTGAGGTTGCTGTAGTTTTTCCCTCCAAACACACGATGCCGGAGTCGCTTTACTGATCAGCGGCCACTGTCCTGGTGTCTGCTGTAGTTCTTTGCTCCACCAACCAGATGGCGCTGCCGCTCCACTGGTCCCAGGCGACTTGCGTTGCGGTTTCTGTAGGTGTTCCCTCTAATCATGAGATGGCGCAGTTGCCCCACTGATGAGCGGCGACTGTCCTGGTGGCTGCTGTAGTTCTTTGCTCCAGGCACCGGATGGCACTGTTGCTCCAGTGGTCGCCGGCGACTTTCGTTGGGGTTGCTGTAGTTTTTCCCTCAGAACAGGAGATGGCGCAGTCGCCTTACTGATCAGCGGTGACTGTCGTGGTGGCTCCTCTAGTTCTTCGCTCCTGGCACCAGATGGCGAAGTCGCCCCACTGGTCCCTGGCAACTTTCGTAGCGGTTGCTGTAGAATTTCCCTCAGAACAGGAGATGGCGCAGTCGCCTTAGTGATCAGCGGCGACTGTCCTTGCGGCTGCTGTAGTTTTTTGCTCCATGCACCTGACGGCGCTGTCGCTCCACTGATCCCTGGCGACTTTCGTTGCGGTTGCTGTAGTTTTTCCCTCCAACCACGAGATGGCGCACTCGCCCCACTGGTCAGCTGCGACTGTCGTGGTGGCTGCTGTAGTTCTTCGCTCCAGGCTCCAGATGGCGATGTTGCTCCATTGGTCTTTGGCAACTTTTGTTGCGGTTGCTGTAGTTTTTCCCTCCAACCACGAGATGGCGTTGTCACGCCACTGATTAGTGGGGACTGTCGTGGAGGCTGCTGTAGTTCTTTGCTCCACGAACCAGATGGCGCTGTCGCTCCACTGGTCACTGGCGACTTCTTTTGAGGCTGCTGTAGTTTCTCCCTCCAACCACGAGATGGTGCAGTTGCCCCACTCATCAGCAGCAACTGTCGTGGTGGCTGCTTTATTTCTTGGCTCCAGGAACCAAGTGGCGCAGTCGCTCCACTGGTCACTGGTGACTTGCGTTGCGGTTGCTGTAGTTTTTCCCTTTAACTACGAGATGGCGCAGTCGCCCCACTGCTCAGCAGCGACTGTCGTGGTGGCTGCTATAGTTCTTCACTCCAGGCACCAGATGGCGATGTTGTTCCACTGGTCCCTGGGTCCTTGCGTTGCGGTTGCTGTAGTTTTTTCCTCCAACCACGAGATGGTGCAGCCACGCCACTGATTAGTGGGGACTGTCGTGGAGGCTGCTGTAGTTCTTTGCTCCACGAACCAGATGGCGCTGTCACTCCACTGGTCCCTGGCGACTTTCGTTGCGGTTGCTGTAGTTTTTCCCTCCAAACAGAAGATGGCGGAGTCGCTCCACTGATCAGCGGCGACTGTCGTGGTGGCTGCTGTAGTTCTTCTCTCCAATCACCAGATTGCGCAGTCGCCCCAGTGATCAGCGGCGACTGTCGTGGTGGCTGCTGTAGTTCTTCACTCCAGGCACCAGATGGCGATGTTGCTCTACTGGTCCCTGGCGACTTTCGTTGCGGTTGCTGTAGCTTTTCCCTCCAACCACGAGATGGCGCAGTCGTCCCTCTGATCAGTGGCAAATGTCGTGGTTCCTGCTGTAGTTCTTCGCTCCTGGCACCAGATGGCGCTGTCGCTCCACTGGTCCCGGGCGACTTTCGTTGAGGTTGCTGTAGTTTTTCCCTCCAAACACAAGACGGCGGAGTCGCTCCACTGATCAGCGGCGACTGTCCTGGTGGCTGCTGTAGTTCTTTGCTCTACCAACCAGATGGCGCTGTTGCTTCACTGGTCCCAGGCGACTTTCGTTGCGGTTGCTGTAGTTTTTCCCTCCAACTACGAGATGGCGCACTTGCCCCACTGGTCAGCGGCGACTGTCGTGGTGGCTGCTGTAGTTCTTCGCTCCGGGCACCAGACGGCGCTGTCGCTCTACTGGTCCCCGGCGACTTGCGTTGCGGTTACTGTTGTTTTTCCCTCGACCACGAGATGGCGCAGTCGCCCCACTGGTCAGCGGCGACTGTCGTGGTGGCTGCTGTAGTTCTTCACTCCAGGCACCAGATGGCGATGTTGCTCTACTGGTCCCTGGCAACTTGAATTGCGGTTGCTGTAGTTTTTCCCTCCAAAGACGAGACGGCGCGGTCGCCCCTCTGACCTGCAGCGAATGTTGTTGTGGCTGCTGTAGCTCTTCGCTCCACGAACCAGATGGCGTTGTCGCTCCACTGGTCACTTGCGACTTTCGTTGAGGTTGCTGTAGTTATTCCCTCCAACCACGAGATGGCGCAGTCGCCCCACTGATCAGCGGCGACTGTCCTCGTTGCTGCTGTAGGTGTTCGCTCCAGGCACCCGATGGCGCTGTCGTCCACTGGTCACTGGCGACTTGCGTTGCGGTTTCTGTCGGTGTTCCCTCTAACCACGAGATGGCGCAGTTGCCCCACTGATGAGCGGCGACTGTCCTGGTGGCTGCTGTAGTTCTTCGCTCCAGGCACCGGATGGCACTTTTCCTCCAGTGGTCGCCGGCGACTTTCGTAGCGGTTGCTGTAGATTTTCCCTCAGAACAGGAGATGGTGCAGTCGCCTTACTGATCAGCGGCGACTGTCCTCGCGGCTGCTGTAGTTTTTTGCTCTATGCACCTGACGGCGCTGTCGCTCAACTGATCCCGGGCGACTTTCATTGCGGTTGCTGTAGTTTTTCCCTCCAACCACGAGATGGCGAACTCGCCCCACTGGTCAGCGGCGACTGTCGTGGTGGCTGCTGTAGTTCTTCTCTCTAGGCACCAGATGGTGATGTTGCTGTACTGGTCCCTGGTTCCTTGCATTGCGGTTGCTGTAGTTTTTCCCTCTGACCACGAGATGGTGCAATCGCCCCACTGATCAGCAGCGACTGTCGTGGGGGCTGCTGTAGTTCTTCGCTCTAGGCACCAGATGGCGCTGTCGCTCCACTGGTCACTGGCGACTTTTGTTTCGGTTGCTGTAGTTTTTCCCTCCAACCATGAGATGGCACAGTCGCCCCACTGGTCAGCGACGACTGTCGTGGTGGCTGCTGTAGTTCTTCGCTCCAGGCTCCAGATGGCGCGGTCGCTCCACTGGTCCCTGGTGACTTTTGTTGTGGTTCTGTAGTTTTTCCACCCGACCACGAGATGGCGCAGTCGCCCCTCTGATCTGCGGCGACTGTCGTGGTGGCTGCTGTAGTTCTTCGCTCCATGCACCGGATGATGCTGTCACCCCAGTGGTCCCTGGTGACTTGCGTTGCCGTTGCTGTAGGTGTTCCTTCCAAAAATGAGATGGTGCAGTTTCCCCACTGATGAGCGGCGACTGTCCTGGTGGCTGCTGTACTTCTTCGCTCCAGGCACCGGATTGCACTTTTGCTCCATTGGTTGCCGGCGACTTTCCTTGCGGTTGCTGTAGTTTTTCCATCCAAACACGAGATGGCGCATTCGCCCCACTGCTCAGCAGCGACTATCGTGGTGGCTGCTATAGTTCTTGGCTCCAGGCACCAGGTGGCGATGTCGCTACACTAGTCCCTGGCAACTTTCGTAGCGGTTGCTGTAGTTTTTCCCTTTAACTACGAGATGGCGCAGTCGCCCCACTGCTCAGCAGCGACTGTCGTGGTGGATGCTGTAGTTCTTCGCTCCAGGCACGAGATGGCGATGTCGTTCTACTGGTCCCTGGCAACTTGCGTTGCGGTTGCTGTAGTTTCCCCCTCCAACCACGAGATGGCGCAGTCGCCCCACTGATCAGCGTCGTCTGTCGTGGTGGCTGCTGTAGTTCTTCGCTCCAGGCACCAGATGGCGATGTCGCTCCACTGGTCACCGGCAACTTTTTTTGGGGTTGCTGTAGTTTTTCCCTCCAACCACGAGATGGCGAAGTCACGCCACTGATTAGTGGGGACTGTCGTGGAGGCTGCTGTAGTTCTTTGCTCCACAAACCAGATGGCGCTGTCGCTCCACTGGTCACTGGCGACTTCTTTTGAGGCTGCTGTAGTTTCTCCCTCTAACCACGAGGTGGTGCAGTCGCCCCACTCATCAGCAGCGACTGTTGTGGTGGCTGCTTTAATTCTTGGCTCCATGCACCAGGTGGCGATGTTGCTCCACTGGTCATCGGCAACTTTCGTTGAGGTTGCTGAATTTTTTTCCTCTAACCACAAGATGGCGGAGTCGCCACACTGATCAGCGGCAACTGTCGTGGTGGCTGCTGTAGTTCTTCGCTCCAGGCACCAGATGGCGATGTCGCTGTACTGGTCCCTGGTTCCTTGCATTGCGGTTGCTGTAGATTTTCCCTCCGACCACGAGATGGCGCAGTCGCCCCACTGCTCGGCAGCGACTGTCGTGGTGGCTGCTGTAGTTCTTCGCTCCAGGCACCAGATGGCGATGTCGTTCTACTGGTCCCTGGTGACTTGCGTTGCGGTTGCTGTAGTTTTTCCCTCCAACCACGAGATGGCGCAGTAACCCCACTGATCAGCATCGTCTGTCCTGGTGGCTGCTGTAGTTCTTCGCTCCAGGCACCTAATGGCGCTGTCGCTCCACTGGTCCCCGGCAACTTTGGTTGCGGTCGCTGTAGTGTTCCCCTCCGACCACGAGATGGCACAGTCGCCCCTCTGACCAGCAGCGACTGTTGTGGTGGCTGCTGTAGTTCTTCGCTCCACGAACCAGATGGCGTTGTCGCTCCACTGGTCACTCGCGACTTTCATTGAGGTTGCTGTAGTTATTCCCTCCAACCACGAGATGGCGCACTCGCCCCACTGGTCAGCGGCGACTGTCGTGGTGGCTGCTGTAGTTCTTCGCTCCAGGCACCAGACGGCGCTGTCGCTCCACTGGTCCCTGGTAACTTGCGTTGCGGTTGCTGTAGTTTTTCCCTCCAACCACGAGATGGCGCGGTCGCCCCACTGATCAGCGGCGACTATCGTGGTGGCTGCTGTAGTTCTTCGCTCCAGGCACCAGATGGCGATGTCGCTCCACTGGTCACCGGCAACTTTTTTTGGGGTTGCTGTAGTTTTTCCCTCCAACCACGAGATGGCGAAGTCACGCCACTGATTAGTGGGGACTGTCGTGGAGGCTGCTGTAGTTCTTTGCTCCACAAACCAGATGGCGATGTCGCTCCACTGGTCCCCGGCAACTTTCCTTGCGGTTGCTGTAGATTTTCCCTCAGAACAGGAGATGGCGCAGTCGCCTTACTGATCAGCAGCGACAGTCCTCACGACTGCTGTAGTTTTTTGCTCCATGCACCTGACGGCGCTGTCGCTCCACTGATCCCTGGGGACTTTCGTTGCGGTTGCTGTAGTTTGTCCCTCCAAAAACGAGATGGCGCACTCGCCCCTCTGATCAGCTGCGACTGTCGTGGTGGCTGCTGTAGTTCTTCGCTCCTGGCACCAGATGGCGATGTCGCTCCACTAGTCCCTGGCGACTTTCGTTGAGGTCGCTGTAGTTTCTCCCTCTAACCACAAGATGGTGGAGTCGCCACACTGATCAGCGGCAACGGTCGTGGTTCCTGCTGTAGTTCTTCGCTCCTGGCACCAGATGGCGCTGTCGCTCCACTGGTCCCTGGCAACTTCTTTTGAGGCTGCTGTAGTTTTTCCCTCCAACCACGAGATGGTGCAGTCGCCCCACTCATCAGCAGCAACTGTCGTGGTGGCTGCTTTAGTTCTTGGCTCCAGGCACGAAGTGGCGATGTCGTTCCACTGGTCACTGGCGACTTGCGTTGCGGTTGCTGTAGTTTTTCCCTCCAACCACGAGATGGCGCAGTCGCCCCACTGATCAGCGTCGTCTGTCCTGGTGGCTGCTGTAGTTCTACTCTCCAATCACCAGATGGCGCAGTCGCCCCACTGATCAGCGGCGACTGTAGTGGTGGCTGCTGTAGTTCTTCGCTCCAGGCACCATATGGCGATGTTGCTCTACTGGTCCCTGGCGACTTTCGTTGCGGTTGCTGTAGCTTTTCCCTCCGAACACAAGATGCCGGAGTCGCTCCACTGATCAGCGGCGACTGTCGTGGTGGCTGCTGTAATTCTTTGTTCCACCAACCAGATGGCGCTGTCGCTCCACTGCTCCCAGGCGACTTGCGTTGCGGTTTCTGTAGGTGTTCCCTCTAATCACGAGATGGCGCAGTTGCCCCACTGATGAGCGGCGACTGTCCTGGTGGCTGCTGTAGTTCTTTGCTCCAGGCACCGGATGGCACTGTTGCTCCAGTGGTCGCCGGTGACTTTCGTAGCGGTTGCTGTAGTTTTTCCCTCAGAACAGGAGATGGCGCAGTCGCCTTTCTGATAAGCGGCGACTGTCCTTGCGGCTGCTGTAGTTTTTTGCTCCATGCACCTGACGGCGCTGTCGCTCCACTGATCCCTGGCAACTTTCGTTGTGGTTGCTGTAGATTTTCCCTCTAACCACGAGATGGCGCACTCGCCCCACTGGTCAGCTGCGACTGTCGTGGTGGCTGCTATAGTTCTACGCTCCTGGCACCAGATGGCGATGTCGCTCCACTGGTCCCTGGCAACTTTTGTTGCGGTTGCTGTAGTTTTTCCCTCCAACCACGAGATGGTGCAGTCGCCCCACTCATCAGCAGCAACTGTCGTGGTGGCAGCTTTAATTCTTGGCTCCAGGCACGAGGTGGCGATGTTGCTCCACTGGTCACCGGCAACTTTTGTTGCGGTTGCTGTAGTTTTTCCTCCGACCAAGAGATGGAGCAGTCGCCCCACTGATCAGCAGTGACTGTCATGGTGGCTGCTGTAGTTCTTTGCTCCTGGCACCAGATGGCGCTGTCGCTCCACTGGTCCCTGGCAACTTTCGTTGAGGTTGCTGTAGTTTTTCCCTCACAACACAAGATGGCGGAGTCGCCACACTTATCAGCGGCAACTGTCATGGTGGCTGCTGTAGTTCTTCGCTCCTGGCACCAGATGGCGCTGTCGCTCCACTGGTCCCTGGCGACTTTCGTTGAGGTTGCTGTAGTTTTTCCCTCCAAACACACGATGCCGGAGTCGCTTTACTGATCAGCGGCCACTGTCCTGGTGTCTGCTGTAGTTCTTTGCTCCACCAACCAGATGGCGCTGCCGCTCCACTGGTCCCAGGCGACTTGCGTTGCGGTTTCTGTAGGTGTTCCCTCTAATCATGAGATGGCGCAGTTGCCCCACTGATGAGCGGCGACTGTCCTGGTGGCTGCTGTAGTTCTTTGCTCCAGGCACCGGATGGCACTGTTGCTCCAGTGGTCGCCGGCGACTTTCGTTGGGGTTGCTGTAGTTTTTCCCTCAGAACAGGAGATGGCGCAGTCGCCTTACTGATCAGCGGTGACTGTCGTGGTGGCTCCTCTAGTTCTTCGCTCCTGGCACCAGATGGCGAAGTCGCCCCACTGGTCCCTGGCAACTTTCGTAGCGGTTGCTGTAGAATTTCCCTCAGAACAGGAGATGGCGCAGTCGCCTTAGTGATCAGCGGCGACTGTCCTTGCGGCTGCTGTAGTTTTTTGCTCCATGCACCTGACGGCGCTGTCGCTCCACTGATCCCTGGCGACTTTCGTTGCGGTTGCTGTAGTTTTTCCCTCCAACCACGAGATGGCGCACTCGCCCCACTGGTCAGCTGCGACTGTCGTGGTGGCTGCTGTAGTTCTTCGCTCCAGGCTCCAGATGGCGATGTTGCTCCATTGGTCTTTGGCAACTTTTGTTGCGGTTGCTGTAGTTTTTCCCTCCAACCACGAGATGGCGTTGTCACGCCACTGATTAGTGGGGACTGTCGTGGAGGCTGCTGTAGTTCTTTGCTCCACGAACCAGATGGCGCTGTCGCTCCACTGGTCACTGGCGACTTCTTTTGAGGCTGCTGTAGTTTCTCCCTCCAACCACGAGATGGTGCAGTTGCCCCACTCATCAGCAGCAACTGTCGTGGTGGCTGCTTTATTTCTTGGCTCCAGGAACCAAGTGGCGCAGTCGCTCCACTGGTCACTGGTGACTTGCGTTGCGGTTGCTGTAGTTTTTCCCTTTAACTACGAGATGGCGCAGTCGCCCCACTGCTCAGCAGCGACTGTCGTGGTGGCTGCTATAGTTCTTCACTCCAGGCACCAGATGGCGATGTTGTTCCACTGGTCCCTGGGTCCTTGCGTTGCGGTTGCTGTAGTTTTTTCCTCCAACCACGAGATGGTGCAGCCACGCCACTGATTAGTGGGGACTGTCGTGGAGGCTGCTGTAGTTCTTTGCTCCACGAACCAGATGGCGCTGTCACTCCACTGGTCCCTGGCGACTTTCGTTGCGGTTGCTGTAGTTTTTCCCTCCAAACAGAAGATGGCGGAGTCGCTCCACTGATCAGCGGCGACTGTCGTGGTGGCTGCTGTAGTTCTTCTCTCCAATCACCAGATTGCGCAGTCGCCCCAGTGATCAGCGGCGACTGTCGTGGTGGCTGCTGTAGTTCTTCACTCCAGGCACCAGATGGCGATGTTGCTCTACTGGTCCCTGGCGACTTTCGTTGCGGTTGCTGTAGCTTTTCCCTCCAACCACGAGATGGCGCAGTCGTCCCTCTGATCAGTGGCAAATGTCGTGGTTCCTGCTGTAGTTCTTCGCTCCTGGCACCAGATGGCGCTGTCGCTCCACTGGTCCCGGGCGACTTTCGTTGAGGTTGCTGTAGTTTTTCCCTCCAAACACAAGACGGCGGAGTCGCTCCACTGATCAGCGGCGACTGTCCTGGTGGCTGCTGTAGTTCTTTGCTCTACCAACCAGATGGCGCTGTTGCTTCACTGGTCCCAGGCGACTTTCGTTGCGGTTGCTGTAGTTTTTCCCTCCAACTACGAGATGGCGCACTTGCCCCACTGGTCAGCGGCGACTGTCGTGGTGGCTGCTGTAGTTCTTCGCTCCGGGCACCAGACGGCGCTGTCGCTCTACTGGTCCCCGGCGACTTGCGTTGCGGTTACTGTTGTTTTTCCCTCGACCACGAGATGGCGCAGTCGCCCCACTGGTCAGCGGCGACTGTCGTGGTGGCTGCTGTAGTTCTTCACTCCAGGCACCAGATGGCGATGTTGCTCTACTGGTCCCTGGCAACTTGAATTGCGGTTGCTGTAGTTTTTCCCTCCAAAGACGAGACGGCGCGGTCGCCCCTCTGACCTGCAGCGAATGTTGTTGTGGCTGCTGTAGCTCTTCGCTCCACGAACCAGATGGCGTTGTCGCTCCACTGGTCACTTGCGACTTTCGTTGAGGTTGCTGTAGTTATTCCCTCCAACCACGAGATGGCGCAGTCGCCCCACTGATCAGCGGCGACTGTCCTCGTTGCTGCTGTAGGTGTTCGCTCCAGGCACCCGATGGCGCTGTCGTCCACTGGTCACTGGCGACTTGCGTTGCGGTTTCTGTCGGTGTTCCCTCTAACCACGAGATGGCGCAGTTGCCCCACTGATGAGCGGCGACTGTCCTGGTGGCTGCTGTAGTTCTTCGCTCCAGGCACCGGATGGCACTTTTCCTCCAGTGGTCGCCGGCGACTTTCGTAGCGGTTGCTGTAGATTTTCCCTCAGAACAGGAGATGGTGCAGTCGCCTTACTGATCAGCGGCGACTGTCCTCGCGGCTGCTGTAGTTTTTTGCTCTATGCACCTGACGGCGCTGTCGCTCAACTGATCCCGGGCGACTTTCATTGCGGTTGCTGTAGTTTTTCCCTCCAACCACGAGATGGCGAACTCGCCCCACTGGTCAGCGGCGACTGTCGTGGTGGCTGCTGTAGTTCTTCTCTCTAGGCACCAGATGGTGATGTTGCTGTACTGGTCCCTGGTTCCTTGCATTGCGGTTGCTGTAGTTTTTCCCTCTGACCACGAGATGGTGCAATCGCCCCACTGATCAGCAGCGACTGTCGTGGGGGCTGCTGTAGTTCTTCGCTCTAGGCACCAGATGGCGCTGTCGCTCCACTGGTCACTGGCGACTTTTGTTTCGGTTGCTGTAGTTTTTCCCTCCAACCATGAGATGGCACAGTCGCCCCACTGGTCAGCGACGACTGTCGTGGTGGCTGCTGTAGTTCTTCGCTCCAGGCTCCAGATGGCGCGGTCGCTCCACTGGTCCCTGGTGACTTTTGTTGTGGTTCTGTAGTTTTTCCACCCGACCACGAGATGGCGCAGTCGCCCCTCTGATCTGCGGCGACTGTCGTGGTGGCTGCTGTAGTTCTTCGCTCCATGCACCGGATGATGCTGTCACCCCAGTGGTCCCTGGTGACTTGCGTTGCCGTTGCTGTAGGTGTTCCTTCCAAAAATGAGATGGTGCAGTTTCCCCACTGATGAGCGGCGACTGTCCTGGTGGCTGCTGTACTTCTTCGCTCCAGGCACCGGATTGCACTTTTGCTCCATTGGTTGCCGGCGACTTTCCTTGCGGTTGCTGTAGTTTTTCCATCCAAACACGAGATGGCGCATTCGCCCCACTGCTCAGCAGCGACTATCGTGGTGGCTGCTATAGTTCTTGGCTCCAGGCACCAGGTGGCGATGTCGCTACACTAGTCCCTGGCAACTTTCGTAGCGGTTGCTGTAGTTTTTCCCTTTAACTACGAGATGGCGCAGTCGCCCCACTGCTCAGCAGCGACTGTCGTGGTGGATGCTGTAGTTCTTCGCTCCAGGCACGAGATGGCGATGTCGTTCTACTGGTCCCTGGCAACTTGCGTTGCGGTTGCTGTAGTTTCCCCCTCCAACCACGAGATGGCGCAGTCGCCCCACTGATCAGCGTCGTCTGTCGTGGTGGCTGCTGTAGTTCTTCGCTCCAGGCACCAGATGGCGATGTCGCTCCACTGGTCACCGGCAACTTTTTTTGGGGTTGCTGTAGTTTTTCCCTCCAACCGCGAGATGGCGAAGTCACGCCACTGATTAGTGGGGACTGTCGTGGAGGCTGCTGTAGTTCTTTGCTCCACAAACCAGATGGCGCTGTCGCTCCACTGGTCACTGGCGACTTCTTTTGAGGCTGCTGTAGTTTCTCCCTCTAACCACGAGGTGGTGCAGTCGCCCCACTCATCAGCAGCGACTGTTGTGGTGGCTGCTTTAATTCTTGGCTCCATGCACCAGGTGGCGATGTTGCTCCACTGGTCATCGGCAACTTTCGTTGAGGTTGCTGAATTTTTTTCCTCTAACCACAAGATGGCGGAGTCGCCACACTGATCAGCGGCAACTGTCGTGGTGGCTGCTGTAGTTCTTCGCTCCAGGCACCAGATGGCGATGTCGCTGTACTGGTCCCTGGTTCCTTGCATTGCGGTTGCTGTAGATTTTCCCTCCGACCACGAGATGGCGCAGTCGCCCCACTGCTCGGCAGCGACTGTCGTGGTGGCTGCTGTAGTTCTTCGCTCCAGGCACCAGATGGCGATGTCGTTCTACTGGTCCCTGGTGACTTGCGTTGCGGTTGCTGTAGTTTTTCCCTCCAACCACGAGATGGCGCAGTAACCCCACTGATCAGCATCGTCTGTCCTGGTGGCTGCTGTAGTTCTTCGCTCCAGGCACCTAATGGCGCTGTCGCTCCACTGGTCCCCGGCAACTTTGGTTGCGGTCGCTGTAGTGTTCCCCTCCGACCACGAGATGGCACAGTCGCCCCTCTGACCAGCAGCGACTGTTGTGGTGGCTGCTGTAGTTCTTCGCTCCACGAACCAGATGGCGTTGTCGCTCCACTGGTCACTCGCGACTTTCATTGAGGTTGCTGTAGTTATTCCCTCCAACCACGAGATGGCGCACTCGCCCCACTGGTCAGCGGCGACTGTCGTGGTGGCTGCTGTAGTTCTTCGCTCCAGGCACCAGACGGCGCTGTCGCTCCACTGGTCCCTGGTAACTTGCGTTGCGGTTGCTGTAGTTTTTCCCTCCAACCACGAGATGGCGCGGTCGCCCCACTGATCAGCGGCGACTATCGTGGTGGCTGCTGTAGTTCTTCGCTCCAGGCACCAGATGGCGATGTCGCTCCACTGGTCACCGGCAACTTTTTTTGGGGTTGCTGTAGTTTTTCCCTCCAACCACGAGATGGCGAAGTCACGCCACTGATTAGTGGGGACTGTCGTGGAGGCTGCTGTAGTTCTTTGCTCCACAAACCAGATGGCGCTGTCGCTCCACTGGTCACTGGCGACTTCTTTTGAGGCTGCTGTAGTTTCTCCCTCTAACCACGAGGTGGTGCAGTCGCCCCACTCATCAGCAGCGACTGTTGTGGTGGCTGCTTTAATTCTTGGCTCCATGCACCAGGTGGCGATGTTGCTCCACTGGTCATCGGCAACTTTCGTTGATGTTGCTGCATTTTTTTCTTCTAACCACAAGATGGCGGAGTCGCCGCACTGCTCAGCGGCAACTGTCGTGGTGGCTGCTGTAGTTCTTCGCTCCAGGCACCAGATGGCGCAGTCGCCCCAGTGATCAGCGGCGACTGTCGTGGTGGCTGCTGTAGTTCTTCGCTCCAGGCACCAGATGGCGATGTCGCTGTACTGGTCCCTGGGTCCTTGCATTGCGGTTGCTGTAGTTTTTCCCTCCGACCACGAGATGGCGCAGTCGCCCCACTGGTCAGCGGCGACTGTCGTGGTGGCTGCTGTAGTTCTTCTCTCCAATCACCAGATGGCGCAGTCGCCCCAGTGATCAGCGGCGACTGTCGTGGTGGCTGCTGTAGTTCTTCACTCCAGGCACCAGATGGCGATGTTGCTTTCCTGGTCCCTGGCGACTTGCATTGCGGTTGCTGTAGTTTTTCCCTCCAAACACGAGATCGCGCACTCGCCCCACTGGTCAGCGGCGACTGTCGTGGTGGCTGCTGTAGTTCTTCGCTCCAGGCACCAGACGGCGCTGTTGCTCCACTGGTCCCTGGCGACTTGCGTTGCGATTGCTGTAGTTTTTCCCTCCAACCACGAGATGGCGCGGTCGCCCCACTGATCAGCGGCAACTATCGTGGTAGGTGCTGTAGTTCTTCGCTCCAGGCACCACATGGCGATGTCGCTCCACTGGTCACCGGCAACTTTTTTTGGGGTTGCTGTAGTTTTTCCCTCCAACGACGGGATGGCGAAGTCACGCCACTGATTAGTGGGGACTGTCGTGGAGGCTGCTGTAGTTCTTTGCTCCACAAACCAGATGGCGCTGTCGCTCCACTGGTCACTGGCGACTTCTTTTGAGGCTGCTGTAGTTTCTCCCTCTAACCACGAGGTGGTGCAGTCGCCCCACTCATCAGCAGCGACTGTTGTGGTGGCTGCTTTAATTCTTGGCTCCATGCACCAGGTGGCGATGTTGCTCCACTGGTCATCGGCACCTTTCGTTGAGGTTGCTGTAGTTTTTCCCTCTAACCACAAGATGGCGGAGTCACCACACTGATCAGCGGCAACTGTCGTGGTGGCTGCTGTAGTTCTTCTCTCTAGGCACCAGATGGCGATGTCGCTGTACTGGTCCCTTGTTCCTTGCATTGCGGTTGCTGTACTTTTCCCTCTGACCACGAGATGGTGCAATCGCCCCACTGATCAGCAGCGACTGTCGTGGGGGCTGCTGTAGTTCTTCGCTCTAGACACCAGATGGAGCTGTCGCTCCACTGGTCACTGGCGACTTTTGTTTCGGTTGCTGTAGTTTTTTCCTCCTACCATGAGACGGCACAGTCGCCCCACTGGTCAGCGACGACTTTCGTGGTGGCTGCTGTAGTTCTTCGCTCCAGGCTCCAGATGGCGCGGTCGCTCCACTGGTCCCTGGTGACTTTTGTTGTGGTTCTGTAGTTTTTCCACCCGACCACGAGATGGCGCAGTCGCCCCTCTGATCTGCGGCGACTGTCGTGGTGGCTGCTGTAGTTCTTCGCTCCATGCACCGGATGGTGCTGTCACCCCAGTGGTCCCTGGTGACTTGCGTTGCCGTTGCTGTAGGTGTTCCCTCCAAAAATGAGATGGTGCAGTTTCCCCACTGATGAGCGGCGACTGTCCTGGTGGCTGCTGTACTTCTTCGCTCCAGGCACCGGATTGCACTTTTGCTCCATTGGTTGCCGGCGACTTTCCTTGCGGTTGCTGTAGTTTTTCCATCCAAACACGAGATGGCGCATTCGCCCCACTGCTCAGCAGCGACTATCGTGGTGGCTGCTATAGTTCTTGGCTCCAGGCACCAGGTGGCGATGTCGCTACACTAATCCCTGGCAACTTTCGTAGCGGTTGCTGTAGTTTTTCCCTTTAACTACGAGATGGCGCAGTCGCCCCACTGCTCAGCAGCGACTGTCGTGGTGGGTGCTGTAGTTCTTCGCTCCAGGCACGAGATGGCGATGTCGTTCTACTGGTCCCTGGCAACTTGCGTTGCGGTTGCTGTAGTTTTTCCCTCCAACCACGAGATGGCGCAGTAACCCCACTGATCAGCATCGTCTGTCCTGGTGGCTGCTGTAGTTCTTCGCTCCAGGCACCTAATGGCGCTGTCGCTCCACTGGTCCCCGGCAACTTTGGTTGCGGTCGCTGTAGTGTTCCCCTCCGACCGAGAGATGGCACAGTCGCCCCTCTGACCAGCAGCGACTGTTGTGGTGGCTGCTGTAGTTCTTCGCTCCAGGCACCAGACGGCGCTGTCGCTCCACTGGTCCCTGGTAACTTGCGTTGCGGTTGCTGTAGTTTTTCCCTCCAACCACGAGATGGCGCGGTCGCCCCACTGATCAGCGGCGACTATCGTGGTGGCTGCTGTAGTTCTTGGCTCCAGGCACCAGATGGCGATGTCGCTCCACTGGTCACCGGCAACTTTTTTTGGGGTTGCTGTAGTTTTTCCCTCCAACCACGGGATGGCGAAGTCACGCCACTGATTAGTGGGGACTGTCGTGGAGGCTGCTGTAGTTCTTTGCTCCACAAACCAGATGGCGCTGTCGCTCCACTGGTCACTGGCGACTTCTTTTGAGGCTGCTGTAGTTTCTCCCTCTAACCACGAGGTGGTGCAGTCGCCCCACTCATCAGCAGCGACTGTTGTGGTGGCTGCTTTAATTCTTGGCTCCATGCACCAGGTGGCGATGTTGCTCCACTGGTCATCGGCAACTTTCGTTGAGGTTGCTGTAGTTTTTCCCTCCAACCACAAGATGGCGGAGTCACCACACTGATCAGCGGCAACTGTCGTGGTGGCTGCTGTAGTTCTTCTCTCTAGGCGCCAGATGGCGATGTCGCTGTACTGGTCCCTGGTTCCTTGCATTGCGGTTGCTGTAGTTTTTCCCTCCAAACACGAGATGGTGCAATCGCCCCACTTATCAGCAGCGACTGTCGTGGGGGCTGCTGTAGTTCTGCGCTCTAGGCACCAGATGGCGCTGTCACTCCACTGGTCACTGGCGACTTTTGTTTCGGTTGCTGTAGTTTTTCCCTCCAACCATGAGATGGCACAGTCGCCCCACTGGTCAGCGACGACTGTCGTGGTGGCTGCTGTAGTTCTTCGCTCCAGGCACCTAATGGCGCGGTCGCTCCACTGGTCCCTGGTGACTTTTGTTGTGGTTCTGTAGTTTTTCCCTCCAACCACGAGATGGCGCAGTCGCCCCTCTGATCTGCGGCGACTGTTGTGGTGGCTGCTGTAGTTCTTCGCTCCTGGCACCAGACGGCGCTGTCGCTCCACTGGTCCCTGGTAACTTGCGTTGCGGTTGCTGTAGTTTTTCCCTCCAACCACGAGATGGCGCGGTCGCCCCACTGATCAGCGGCGACTATCGTGGTGGCTGCTGTAGTTCTTCGCTCCAGGCACCGGATGGCGATGTCGCTCCACTGGTCACTGGCAACTTCTTTTGAGGCTGCTGTAGTTTTTCCCTCTAACCACGAGGTGGTGCAGTCGCCCCACTCATCAGCAGCGACTGTTGTGGTGGCTGCTTTAATTCTTGGCTCCATGCACCAGGTGGCGATGTTGCTCCACTGGTCATCGGCAACTTTCGTTGATGTTGCTGCATTTTTTTCTTCTAACCACAAGATGGCGGAGTCGCCGCACTGATCAGCGGCAACTGTCGTGGTGGCTGCTGTAGTTCTTCGCTCCAGGCACCAGATGGCGATGTCGCTGTACTGGTCCCTGGGTCCTTGCATTGCGGTTGCTGTAGTTTTTCCCTCCGACCACGAGATGGCGCAGTCGCCCCACTGGTCAGCGGCGACTGTCGTGGTGGCTGCTGTAGTTCCCCTCTCCAATCACCAGATGGCGCAGTCGCCCCAGTGATCAGCGGCGACTGTCCTGGTGGCTGCTGTAGTTCTTCGCTCCAGGCACCAGATGGTGATGTTGCTCTACTGGTCCCTGGCGACTTGCGTTGCGGTTGCTGTAGTTTTTCCCTCCAAACACGAGATGGCGCGGTCGCCCCTCTGACCTGCAGCGAATGTTGTTGTGGCTGCTGTAGCTCTTCGCTCCACGAACCAGATGGCGTTGTCGCTCCACTGGTCACTTGCGACTTTCGTTGAGGTTGCTGTAGTTATTCCCTCCAACCACGAGATGGCGCAGTCGCCCCACTGATCAGCGGCGACTGTCCTCGTTGCTGCTGTAGGTGTTCGCTCCAGGCACCCGATGGCGCTGTCGTTCCACTGGTCACTGGCGACTTGCCTTGCGGTTTCTGTCGGTGTTCCCTCTAACCACGAGATGGCGCAGTTGCCCCACTGATGAGCGGCGACTGTCCTGGTGGCTGCTGTAGTTCTTCGCTCCAGGCACCGGATGGCACTTTTCCTCCAGTGGTCGCCGGCGACTTTCGTAGCGGTTGCTGTAGATTTTCCCTCAGAACAGGAGATGGCGCAGTCGCCTTACTGATCAGCGGCGACTGTCCTCGCGGCTGCTGTAGTTTTTTGCTCTATGCACCTGACGGCGCTGTCGCTCAACTGATCCCGGGCGACTTTCATTGCGGTTGCTGTAGTTTTTCTCTCCAACCACGAGATGGCGCACTCGCCCCACTGGTCAGCGGCGACTGTCGTGGTGGCTGCTGTAGTTCTTCACTCCAGGCACCAGACGGCGCTGTCGCTCCACTGGTCCCTGGCGACTTGCGTTGCGATTGCTGTAGTTTTTCCCTCCAAACACGAGATGGCGCGGTCGCCCCACTGATCAGCTGCAACTATCGTGGTGGCTGCTGTAGTTCTTGGCTCCAGGCACCAGATGGCGATGTCGCTCCACTGGTCACCGGCAACTTTATT
The DNA here is from genome assembly GCA_016584745.2 of Phylloscopus trochilus trochilus. Lineage (NCBI taxonomy): Eukaryota > Metazoa > Chordata > Aves > Passeriformes > Phylloscopidae > Phylloscopus > Phylloscopus trochilus. The sequence continues at coordinate 59,657 of WQNJ02000279.1, read as the reverse complement.
TGGGGTTGCTGTAGTTTTTCCCTCCAACGACGGGATGGCGAAGTCACGCCACTGATTAGTGGGGACTGTCGTGGAGGCTGCTGTAGTTCTTTGCTCCACAAACCAGATGGCGCTGTCGCTCCACTGGTCACTGGCGACTTCTTTTGAGGCTGCTGTAGTTTCTCCCTCTAACCACGAGGTGGTGCAGTCGCCCCACTCATCAGCAGCGACTGTTGTGGTGGCTGCTTTAATTCTTGGCTCCATGCACCAGGTGGCGATGTTGCTCCACTGGTCATCGGCAACTTTCGTTGAGGTTGCTGTAGTTTTTCCCTCCAACCACAAGATGGCGGAGTCACCACACTGATCAGCGGCAACTGTCGTGGTGGCTGCTGTAGTTCTTCTCTCTAGGCACCAGATGGCGATGTCGCTGTACTGGTCCCTGGTTCCTTGCATTGCGGTTGCTGTAGTTTTCCCTCTGACCACGAGATGGTGCAATCGCCCCACTGATCAGCAGCGACTGTCGTGGGGGCTGCTGTAGTTCTTCGCTCTAGGCACCAGATGGCGATGTCGTTCTACTGGTCCCTGGCGACTTGCGTTGCGGTTGCTGTAGTTTTTCCCTCCAACCACGAGATGGCGCAGTAACCCCACTGATCAGCATCGTCTGTCCTGGTGGCTGCTGTAGTTCTTCGCTCCAGGCACCTAATGGCGCTGTCGCTCCACTGGTCCCCGGCAACTTTGGTTGCGGTCGCTGTAGTGTTTCCCTCCGACCACGAGATGGCACAGTCGCCCCTCTGACCAGCAGCGACTGTTGTGGTGGCTGCTGTAGTTCTTCGCTCCAGGCACCAGACGGCGCTGTCGCTCCACTGGTCCCTGGTAACTTGCGTTGCGGTTGCTGTAGTTTTTCCCTCCAACCACGAGATGGCGCACTCGCCCCACTGGTCAGCGGCGACTGTCGTGGTGGGTGCTGTAGTTCTTCGCTCCAGGCACCAGACGGCGCTGTCGCTCCACTGGTCCCTGGTAACTTGCGTTGCGGTTGCTGTAGTTTTTCCCTCCAACCACGAGATGGCAAAGTCACGCCACTGATTAGTGGGGACTGTCGTGGAGGCTGCTGTAGTTCTTTGCTCCACAAACCAGATGGCGCTGTCGCTCCACTGGTCACTGGCGACTTCTTTTGAGGCTGCTGTAGTTTCTCCCTCTAACCACGAGGTGGTGCAGTCGCCCCACTCATCAGCAGCGACTGTTGTGGTGGCTGCTTTAATTCTTGGCTCCATGCACCAGGTGGCGATGTTGCTCCACTGGTCATCGGCAACTTTCGTTGATGTTGCTGAATTTTTTTCTTCTAACCACAAGATGGCGGATTCGCCGCATTGATCAGCGGCAACTGTCGTGGTGGCTGCTGTAGTTCTTCGCTCCAGGCACCAGATGGTGATGTCGCTGTACTGGTCCCTGGGTCCTTGCATTGCGGTTGCTGTAGTTTTTCCCTCCGACCACGAGATGGCGCAGTCGCCCCACTGCTCAGCAGCGACTGTCGTGGTGGCTGCTGTAGTTCTGCGCTCCAGGCTCCAGATGGCGCTGTCGCTCCACTGGTCCCCGGTGACTTGCGTTGCGGTTGCTGTAGTTTTTCCCTCCAACCACGAGATAGCGCAGTCGCCCCACTGATCAGCGGCGACTGTCGTGGTTGTTGCTGTAGTTTTTGTTCCAGGCAGCAGATGGCGATGTCGCCTCATGCAGCAGACCCTCCGTGTCTAACCCCAACATTCCTGCTAACAACTCAAAAGTACTTTCTGTCTCTGATTTCTTTTCTACCTTTTCTTCATTTCTAACCTTTACTTTTCGTTTCGCACCCACGCTTTCAGAGGCAGCAGCAACACTGAGAGCACGGTGGCCTATACTTTTGAAAGCTGCAGCCAAGCTTTTTGCTTGTTTGGCCAGCGCCCACAGATCCTCCTCTCCGAGGGTGGATCCTCGATGGATCGCTCTGCCCTGGCAACGCCCTGGCCTTGCCTGTGCTTCTTCAGTTCCTGGGGGGGGCAGCCTCTGCCGCTCCTCCCCCCGGAGCCTCTGCTCCCGGAGCCACCGCCCCCGGAGCCGCCCCATCCCGCATGTCACCTCTGCCCGGACTCCGCCCCAATGGACCTGAGCTCACGTTCAGCAAAGCAGACGCACCCTCACCCGCGCTGCTCCCCGTAGCTTGCGTCATTCCCACGTGACGAGCCGCTAACGCCGACCCTGCCGCCATTGTCCCAGTTTCCGTGCACTCCGCTGTGCCCTGGCTCAGCACGTCCCCCAAGCCGTCCCAAACGCGTTCCTGCCCGCACGGTTTCCACGGAACCCCACCTTCCTCCACCGCCCCGCGCATCCCCAGCCCGTCGCTTGCCATTTCCTTCCCCCGCCCCACTATCTTTGAGGAAAGGGGAAGCACTGGAGGGCTGTTGCGCGGCGTCGAAGGGGGGGTGAACGGGCTCCTTGGTGGGCTAGATTCTTGACTCTACCATCCCCCCTCCTGGGGTGCGTCTCCTGCCTCCGGAGGGCACGCCTCGAAAGAGAGCATGTCCTGATCTTCCTCCTCACTGGGGTGTATTAAAAGCTTTAAGTTCCCCGGGACAAATTTTGGGAAATCGTCTAACTCAATGCCTTTGTTCCCTTGTGTGGAAAGCTGCTGATCCCCCGCTGCTTCTGAGACAAGCTGTCATCTCTAATCTGTCTCCTGCAGGAGACCCTTTAACCGCTGGGTGATGGCCAACACCTGTCTCCGCTAGTAACCGACTAGCAGAGGAGTCACCTTGTTCATCCCCCTCCCCCCGCGGTGGGTCAGGGAAAGGAATTCCTATGCTTCGCCCTGTGACTGCTTTTAACATAACTCTCGCAGCCGTCACGAGTTTCAAAGCTATCTTGTCCTTTTGAGTCGCCTGATGATATAATTCCCTGTTTGCCTCTTGCCAAAACCCCGGTTCAAATAACACTGTTGTCTCACAGAAAGGTTAATTACATCTCACCCAGAGCAGTAACGAATGGAGCTCTTTTTCTGTGAGACCCGCAGGGTGAGCTGAAACAATCCCCTGCAAGGCAGACAGCAAGCTGAGCTGCTCCTGGGACAGGGACATAATTCCCCCCATCGTGTGATCTTGTATCTCAACTGGTCTTACCACTGAAAGAACCAAAGTGCAGGTGCTTTCCGGTTCAGCTCGGTGGTTCCCGATCACCGACCAGCATTTGACAGGATGACGAACTCCAGGGCCCTTGGAAATCCGTCTGTCTGAGACAAACCTGAGATCAGCTGCTCTCGTCCTTTTCTTCCTTCTCTGGTCTTCAGTTCAGATGATGGCAATTCGGCTCCTCGGCTTCTGGGGGCTTCTTGCTGGCTTCTGAGGACTCTTCTGGACGAAGGACTTCCCTGGGTGACGCCCACCCAGGGACGCCAGTTCTCGGGGTCTCTGCTTGCCCGAGAATGAGGGTGGTCGTCCTTCGGAAAGCCCTGAGCCACCCACAGAAAAGACGAGGAGTCTTCAGATGTTCTTTTTCAAGGTTTCTCTCCTTGTTTATTTTATCTTATCTCTATACTTTTCCCTGAGCTCTGCCAAGGTCTGGACAGCACGGGCAACAGGTGACGACTGCCCGCCTGCTCCCAGCTCGTCATCTTATATACAGATAATTGCATGTACATTATTTACAATTGTGACCCAATGCATGCACTTGACACTAAACAGGTGTTTTCTACTTTGACCCAATCCCTCTAAATCTACTTCATGTTATCACCACTGCACAAAATGGAGACGAAGAGGGAGAAGACTCTAGAGTAACGCCCAGAATCCTCCATCTTGTCTCTGGTCATTCTTATCTTAAAACCCCTAATGTGAAACTATTAATACTTTCTACTAGCTTTGAGGGCTTGCAATTCATCCCATAGTGTTGGTAATTTTTCCCATGGACTATAATCGAGACCCTTGCCTGCCTGGGGTCCATGCCAGGGTCTGCAACCCCACTGCACAAATCTCAGACCCCCCTGTACAGGTTTTAAACCCCCCTGTACTGGTTTCTGTTTCCAGAGGAACACTCTGGACTCCCACAGGTCGGGGGTCACTGGGAGGGACTTTTTAGTCAGCTTTGGACACAGGGATGTCCAAGATGTGACCCCCTAGGCCCCATCAAAGGGGCTGCCTTTGCCCCTGCACCTCCCAGCAAGTCCACAGGACTGATTTCAGGGCCCTGCCTGGCCTCTAAATGTAGTCGCTGCTTGTTGTGTTTAGGTTCTCTGAAGTTCTTTCCCAGGTAGCAAAACTGGTAAACAAGGTCATACTTTTTAAACTATCTAGTTTTTCACATTTCTCTCCTAAGGAGGCACTTGGCTTGTTGACCCTTGGTGTGACCAATGGTTCAAAGGATCCCACCTCTTAGGTGGGGACATTGTAAAAGGGTATAAAAATAGGTTCTGAGAATAAACCAGCCCCTTTTTAGAGCATCAGCCTTCTGAATCACAATTCCGTGTCTTTCTTTCGTGTCCAACAGTGACATCTAAACATGGAAAGGTCAAGCCATGTTTCACTAATGAGCAGCAACCTAGTGCAGAACACTCATGAACCTGGTTCTTTCACTACTGAGGGGATACAAACACAACATCTGGTTTAAACTTTCATCTCAAGGTCAACTTGAGCTCAGGGCCTGTTGTTCAGGTCTTGGGACTTCACAGGTTCCAGCAAACTCACAGGTGCCCAAGCATTTACACCTCTGATGCTGAAGTTCATGCACCCATTCTGGCTGAACTGTACCTACAGTTGAACTGCAGTCATTCTGCTCTGCATCACATTCTGAAATGGACTGGAATGAACTGGGTGAAAGAGCCTGGAAACCATGAAAAACTACTGCGACTGCCATTCCAACACCTCTCCCAGACATCCAGCTCAAGGAAGCACATCCTGAAGGAGCTGCTTTCCTAAAAGAAGCCCCACCCCTGGCAATGCCAGACCACAGGCAAAAGCACCAAACACTGGACACAGTACACACAGTTTTGGGTGCAAAACTGTCACACCTCATGACAAAGGCAAGACAAGGAAAACAGCTCCTCCAGGCAAGGAAAGTTAAATATTCTTTGCCCCAGTGATAAAAGCCCCAAAACAGATCACAAACCCAAAAGCAACTGAACCCCAGGTGTCCTGAGTTTCATTTGATGTTCAGTACCTTCCCAGACTAGGGACATGTAAGGCAAGTCTCACACGCCTTTTTCAACCCCTCTGTCCCTGCTTCCTTTTCCCTCAGGCACCATTGTTCAACGCTGGGGCTGAGGCTACCTAAATGCCTTGAAAAGGAAAGCTTAAGCTAGCAGAAATAATTCACATCACTCAAAAGCTGTCTCCACTTCAAAGAAGTAGTTCTTCAAAACTTGATGGGCTCTGCCATAGACATTTTATTATTGAAGTTACTTCATAAATTAGTCAAGAAGACAAATTTTAAAAAGCTGTTTCCTCATTCCATGTTCTTTCCAAGTTAAAGGCTAATTAAAATCTTCAGTCTCAGCCCCCAGCCATCCAACACAAAAGATTTAAGGGGGAGAAACAAAGGCAGGAATGTCTCTGTGCTTTCCCAAAGAACACACCCTAAGAGTACATGTTACATGTTCCCCTCTCACCTGTAAAAAAACCAAGGCTCATCAAAACTGATTTATAGAGGAGCTTCTCAAGACAGTTTTCCAGCATGGAGCGAAAACCCCCACACTCCATCTGAGCAAAATGGAAAACTGACACAGAATACACCCTCATCCCCACCCCACCCCTCCCCTCCCCAATATTCAGCACCAAAAAAGGTCAAAACCAAACCAAATTAAAACCACCTTTGCCTCCCAACCCCACCCCACAAAAAGGCCTTGGGATTCTGAGGCAAACTCCTCTCCCAGCCACGGCCCCTTCCCCCTGGCCCCTGCCAAGCCCTGGCCACACCCCGGCTGCACCTTGTAGTACATTTCTGTTGGGTTTGTGTCTGAGAAGTGGTATTTGTGCTGGAGAGGTGTTGTAGGGAAGACAGGATGGAATTAATGTGCTCTGGGGATGTGCAAAAAAGGGCTGAATTGCAAGGAAGGGGAGTATTTATAAACTGTCTCCATGTTTCCCTGTCATCCTGGGCATTTGGATTTAGCCTGGGCTGGTCAGTTAAATCAGAAACAAGCCAACCCAGCTCCTGAACTCTCTACGAATGTTTGAAACACCTCCACAGAAAGACAAGTTAGTAGTGATTCCAAAAGCAAAATTGTAAATGAAGGCTAATGATTGCTGGGGAATTTCCTAAGGAGTTATGAACCTCAGGCATGTGGGATGTTAGAGGCAAAATCTCAATTCCAGCCTTCAGCACCTGCAGGAGAAGAGGGGTCCTTATCCATAACAAAGAAAGCCTGCTGCTGCAGTGTCTCAGCTGCAGAGCAGGAAGTGTGCAGGGAATGAGTAGCAAATCCCCTCTGCCCCTGCCCTGCCCTCACACTGAGAGTGGCAGAGCCACAGGTGTGACCTGTAAAGGATGATGAGCAGACAGGGCCACCCACAGGTATGAGCTGTTAGGTTGATGAGGGACAGGGCAGCCCACAGGTGGGAGCTGTTAAGATGATGAGGGGGCAGGGCAGCCCACAGGTGTGAGCTGTTAGGATGATGAGGGGGCAGGGCAGCTCACAGGTGTGAGCTATTAGGATGATGAGGGGACAGGGCAGCCTACAGGTGTGAGCTGTTAGGATAATGAGGGGACAGGCCAGCCCACAGGTGTGAGCTGTTAGGATGATGAGGGAGCGAGGCAGCTCACAGGTGTGAGCTGTTAGGATGATGAGGGTGTGGCTCCTGCCAGGGGCGGGGCTGCTTGAAGTGGGGAGCCTGGGCTCTCTTCAGCCTGGAGCTGCTGGAGCAGACAGCTGAGGAGGTCCGAGAGAGCGCTTCTACGTGCAGCAGTTCTTAAAGTAGGTGCTGAGGGACAAACCTTTGTGTTTGGAAGCAGCAGGTGAGCCGGTGTGGGTTTGTAGGGGGGACTTTTCTCCTTTCACTTTTCAATTTCATCCTGCTAATCCTTTCCCAGTGTCCTCAAAAAAAACAAAACAAAACAAAAGAAAAAAAAAAGTAAGAATTGATGATGAGGGGGCAGGGCATCTCACAGGTGTGAGCTGTTAGGATGAGCAGGGGACAGGGCAGCCCACAGGTGTGAGCTGTTAGGTTGATGAGGGACAGGGCAGCCCACAGGTGTGAGCTGTTAGGATGATGAGGGATAGGGCAGTCCACAGGTGTGAGCTGTTAGGATGATGAGGGGGCAGGGCAGCTCACAGGTGTGAGCTGTTAGGATCATGAGGGACAGGGCAGTCCACAGGTGTGAGCTGTTAGGATGATGAGGGGGCAGGACAGCTCACAGGTGTGAGCTGTTAGGATCATGAGGGGACAGGGCAGCTCACAGGTGTGAGCTGTTAAGATGATGAGGGGGCAGGGCAGCCCACAGGTGTGAGCTGTTAGGTTGATGAGGGACAGGGCAGCCCACAGGTGTGAGCTGTTAGGATGATGAGGGGACAGGGCAGCCCACAGGTGTGAGCTGTTAGGATGATGAGGTGGCAGGGCAGCCCACAGGTGTGAGCTGTTAGGATGATGAGGAGGCAGGGCAGCCCACAGGTGTGAGCTGTTAGGATGATGAGGGGACAGGGCAGCTCACAGGTGTTAGCTGTTAGGTGATGAGGGGGCAGGGCAGCTCACAGGTGTGAGCTGTTAGGATGATGAGGGGGCAGGGCAGCCCACAGGTGTGAGCTGTTAGGATGATGAGGGGGCAGGGCAGCTCACAGGTGTGAGCTGTTAGGATGATGAGGGCGTGACTCCTGCCAGGGGCGGGGTTACTTGAAGAGGGGAGCCTGGGCTCTCTTCAGCCTGGAGCTGCTGGAGCAGAGGGCTGAGGAGGTCCGAGGGAGCGCTTCTACGTGCAGCAGTTCTTAAAGTAGGTGCTGAGGGACAAACCTTTGTGCTTGGAAGCAGCAGGTGAGCCGGTATGGGTTTGTAGGGGGGACTTTTCTCCTTTCACTTTTCAATTTCATCCTGCGAATCCTTTCCCAGTGTCCTCAAAAAAAAAAAACAAAACAAAAACACACCCCCCGCAAAAAAAAATAAAAACCCAAAAATTGATGATGAGGGGACAGGGCAGCCCACAGGTGTGAGCTGTTAGGATGATGAGGGGGCAGGGCAGCTCACAGGTGTGAGCTGTTAGGATGATGAGGGTGTGGCTCCTGCCAGGGGCGGGGCTGCTTGAAGTGGGGAGCCTGGGCTCTCTTCAGCCTGGAGCTGTTGGAGCAGATGGTTGAGGAGGTCCAAGGGAGCGCTTGTAAGTGCAGCAGTCCTTAAAGGAGGTGCTGAGGGACAAATCTTTGTGCTCGGAAGCAGCAGGTGAGCCGGTGTGGGTTTGTAGGGGGGACTTTTCTCCTTTCACTTTTCAATTTCATCCTGCTAATCCTTTCCCAGTGTCCTCAAAAAAAACAAAAGAAAACAAAAGAAAACAAAACTAAACTAAAAAGTGATGATGAGGGGACAGGGCAGCCCACAGGTGTGAGCTGTTAGGATGATGAGGGGACAGGACAGCTCACCAGGTATGAGCTGTTAGGATGATGAGGGGGCAGGGCAGCCTACAGGTGTGAGCTGTTAGGATGATGAAGCAACAGGGCTGCTGTAAGAGGTTTTCCGTCAGCTCACTTCTGCATGGAGCTGCTGGAGGAGTGGGGTTTGTGCTGGGCTCCCGGGGGTGAGGGCATCCCACAGAAGGAATTTGGGCCTGGAGGAGCACATGGATGAACTTGGATGTGGAGCATTGCTTAAAGGAGGTGCCAAGGGACAAACTTTTGTGCTGGGCAGCAGCAGGCAGGTAAGCCAGTGTGGGTTTGTTAGGGGAATTTTTTCTACTTTCTGTTTTTAACTTCATTTTGCTAATTCCTCCCTCACCCCCCCAGAAAAAAGAAATGGGGGTTGTGAGAAGAAAAGAACTTTAATTTTTTAACTTTTTCTCTGTTTAGTGGTTTTCAGGTGGTTTTTAATAACTTCTAGTACAGTTTTATTTTGTTTGTAGCTGGTGTACGATAAGGGGTATGGTCTATTTAATGTTACGTTTCTTAGCCTACATACTGATCCGGTTGTTTTCAAATTGAGTTTTGTTGTTGATTATTTTTTTTGGTGGAGTATTGTATTTTGAAAGGCGGTGTTTTCTGAGGTTTACGATGGTGTAATTGGCTGCACCAGGAGGTATAGGGGAGGTTTTTATTTATTAGGTGGTGGCTTTTTTCATGGTGCCTATGTAGTGTTTGTTTTGGTGGGTTTGAAGAAGTGTGATGTAGTTAATCTGTGAAGGTTTCCTGATATTTATAATTGGATTGTTGCTTATTATGTTACAGGGGTTTATTTATTTGGCTTCTTTGATTGCAACATATATTTTTTCTTTATGGATAATTTGGAAGGTACTGTTTATGGTTAAAGTGATCTTTTGATTTTGTGCGTATATATCGGTGGTGTTTTTGTTCTGATGATTTGAGGAATAATATTTGGTGTTGGTAATTTAAGTTTATTTGTGATATTTTTATTTTTGTAGTTTGATTTGTTTGTTGTCTCGGTGTTTTTAGTTAGTTTTATTTTTGGCAACGTGGCTATTGATATGGTAGGGTATTTTGGGTAGGTTTTTTGGGTAGTGATGTCTCTATTTCAGTAGTTTATATTTTTACATGTTGGTCATTAGTTTGGTTTTTTTAAGTGAATTTTATAGAGCATTGGTTATTATTTTTGAGTTAGTGTAGAGATAGAGCTTTGATTCTTTTTCTTTAGTCATGGTTACAGTTAATGGTACAGTTTTGAGTTTAGTAATTTGGTTTATCTTTTTTGCTAGTTTTTGTGATTTGTTGTGTGGAATTCTATATGGTTGTTTTTTATTTTTGTTCCATTTTTATGATGTGATAAGAACTGTTATTGAGAAGATTGTAGAGCAGTTTGTTTGCTGGTAGTTGGTTGTACGGTGACATTTTTTAGGTTGTGTTTGTTTTGGAGTGTTTTGTTAATGAGATTAAAGTTTTTATTTTTGGGCTAATTTGTAATTATTGTCCAGATTTCAGAGAGATTTACATATTTTTATAAGTGTGTGCTGTATGAAGAGAATAATTTATTTTTTTTCTATGATATTGGTGGCACGGTCGATAGAGGGCATTTTCGTAGTAGTTATTTTAAATGTTTGAGGTTTTTCGGCACTAAAAAAATATTGCTTTGGAACGGTTGGGGTTTTGGGTAAGTTGAAATGGGATTTTTAGATTTTATTTTTAATAGGGTTTTCTTAGGTTTTATTGCAGTTAAAATTTGAGATTTTTTTTCAATGTTAGTAATAGAAATAGATTTTGGGTTTCTATGTAACCAGGATTATAACTTGTGGCAGCTTGCATCTGGGAGAAATCCTGCAGCATTTGTAGATTTACCGGGTGAAAGCGCAGTGCTAGCAATGGGGCTTTAAGCACAAACGGTGGCCCTTTTCCATGGGAAACCAAACTCAGCCCCCAGATTCCCGATGTCAGTTTGTAGGAGCCGTTCGGCACTCCAAGGGCAGCCAGGCTTCCAACTCGCGGCAGCTCGCATCTGGGAGAAGTCCTCATCCGTTCAGAATTTTAGTGGAATTTCAGCAGGCAGAAGCCCAGTGGCAGGCGTGGGGCATTAGACATCAACAGTGGCCCTTTTTCCATGGGAAACCAAACTCAGCCTGTCACAGCTCGCTAATGCAGGCAGGAGTCACGATGGTTCGAGTGATCTCAGAGTGCAAAAGACACAGCAGGGGACAACAACAATCTGCTCTCAACAACAGTACACTTTGTTAAGTGCACACATCACTATTTGCGATAGAGGGAGAGAGAGAAGGAAAAGAGAGAAAGAGAGAGAGATAAAGAGAGAAAAAAAGAGAGAGAAAGAGGGGATATAGGTACCAATGGAGAGACAGAGTCCTCGTGGTGCATGCTGACCAACAGACTTGTCTTACTCTTCCGTCGGGAGATATCAAATTCGGGTCATATCTTGAGGGGTCTCTCTATAGTCCTTTGCGAAGCGACAGGCAGGTGGCCAGAAGGCGGGGAGACCACAGGCAGCTACGCTGAAACAGGACAAAGCGCTCCACCGCTTAGAGCAAATGTCCATGTGTACAGCAATTGTCCACTGAGGGAACAGGTACAGGGCAGGTACAGAACAAACCGGTCCGAAAGCCGTTTGAGATCAGTCCAGCGTGGCGTGCCCATTGTTTCCACCGGGTTCCCACGGGGATGCCTCAGTCCAAGAAGCGCCCCTGCACGCAGCGGTCGGCTGACATTCCCCCTCAGCCAGGCCAGGGCTCCTGTAGCGGGGTCTCAGGTTTTAGTCGCCGTCCTTTTGGAGTCTTCAGTCTTTGTCTTTGGCGACGGTGGTGAGGCAGATGAGGAACTTAGGGACCGTCTCTTACACCACCCTGTGATTCATAATTGTTGACAAGAAAGCTCCATCAGCAAGGTTCTGTAGTGTTGCGGCAAAGTCTTCAGGACTCATCCATGTTGGTAGCATAACCCAGGAAAGGCAGAGACAGAAACAAGAGAGAGAAAAACAACAGGAAAAAAGATAGGAGATAATCAAAACAATTTGTACCAATAATTAATCACAATGATTATTTAAACTATTTCCTTCAAACAATATTTCAAATGATTATGACAAATCACAAGATCAAAAATACAGAAATTGATTCAAAACCTTAAGTACAATTATGCTCAATATTAATCACAAAATAATTTTTCAAATAATCAAAACAAATCAAAACCTAAAATGAATTTAAAACATATCCAAAGTTTTTATAATTCATGCTACTAACGGCTCTGTCTTATGCCAATGGCTCTGGGCACGGCTACAGGGAAAGGGACACTGATCAAATTGTGCGCATCAATCTTTTTAATCATTTCATCATTCTCTAAATCATAATGTATAAATTTGCTAATAAAACAAAACAAATTGTAACTAAAATCCAAAGACCAATAATGGGATGACAGAATTTGTTCAGAACACTTGTAGCAGTAGGTGACCCAGAAAGAGTATCCCACCACCTGTGTTCAGCATCCTTTCTTACCCTTTCCAAGACACGATGGATTTCTTTCACATTGCGATGAACAGTTACCAAGGTTTTCTGCCCATTTTCCTTGATCTTTGCTAAGATTTGAATTAAATCCTGATGAAGCAGCCATTGCTTCACCAAAGTAAGGTTCATTCCAAAGGGGGTAGGCAATAGTTTGTGTATCAGTGTGTAATTGGATTGTATAACATGGTGAGAGGTAACTGCAGCCAAATAAGAAAAATCACATCCGATGATTTTGGTAAAATTGCAAACACAAAAATTGGAACGATTTCTAGTATTCACTACTAGATTTTCTACAACTATAACATCACACACAGTTCTCAAGCATGCACATCCATTGCCTTTATACACAAGCAGTGTTTCAGGAGTCTCGTTAGGATGAACTTCAAAATGACAGATGTTTTGTTCTGCGTCCAAACAAGTATCTTGAACTATGATTGCATTCCTTTCACAAATGAACCCTCGTTGTCCCCGAGCAATACAAGATCCTACGTTAACAGTTTGACATTTCCCACCGATTCGACGGGCCCGTGTTCTACGCTCAAAAGGATAGAGAACAGCTCCGTCACGGTTCAATCCTAACGATAGGGAATATCAAATGCACTGAAGCATTATGTACGGTAAACACAAAAGCGGTGTGTGTGTTTGTAATAGCATTGTAAGTTAAAAAGCACAAAGTTCCACCAGGACTGGGATTCTCTTTCAAAATCAGTGGCACTATCTCAAATTATTTTCTGAATTTCAGTAGGAAAATTGCCTTCTTTGCCGTCTCTTATAATTGAGGCAGCAAGTAACTGCGTCCACAATTGAGCCCGGATGCAGCCGAAAGCCAAGATGACGTTCCTTTGAGTAACACCAAGCACGTCAATTTTCAATTTGTGGACATTCACATTTATCTTTTCCCAATTTGGTAATATGTTTGATAAAAGCCACCAATGGGTTCCCAAGGCCAATAAGGACAACTCCATCGGTGGCTGTAATTTGGTCAAATCTCTAGCTGCGGTAAGCAATGTATTCATTAGTATTTCTGATTCAATACTATTTCGTCAATAATAATCAACAATAATCAACATTAATCCTGCATGTCCCTTGGAATTGTCCTGTGAAAAGTAAACATAACAGAGTCTGCCAACAAGAGACAGAAAATTAGAATCCAGAGAGTACTTATCTGTTGCTCTTTCCCCAGAGCATCAAAGGCTACCCATGCATGTTTATTCAGACGGGTTTTTAGCACTAGCGGTACTTCCCCTACGGTAGGGAGGTCCACCGAAACAGGTCGTCCAGGGTAATGTGCTGGATTCTTGGAATCACTTTGTCCCCGTAATGAGGGAATTATGCTCGGAGCTGTCGGGCAAAAAGCAGCGGTTATGGGACACCCATTTACCCCTATCTATCATTCACACCTTTCACAGCTTTCCACGGACCACTGGTCCTTCCTACAGTCCCGTTAGCTCGAGGGTAGTAAGGGGTGTGAAAAGTCCATTTAATTACTCCACCTTTTGCCCAATCCTGTACAACTTTGGCAGTAAAGTGAGAGCCATTATCAGATTGAATTTCCTGTGGTCTTGGGAAAGTTCCAAACCATCCCTGTGATGCTTTAACAGTTTTATCGCCTGTAGCTCTTTTGAAAGCGCCAGCCTGGACCAACCCAGATATGATCTCTACTCCTGGAAGCACAAAGTGTTTACCTCCTGACTTCTCAAGGGAGTTGATACAGTCTACCTTACTCACTTTGTCAAGGGGTAAACCATCCATCACATCTCTGGGGACCCCCTTTTTGATACCCAATAACAACCAACGTTGAAGGTTATAGAGATCCATCTTCCCTCCTCTAGTTTTTGCTGTGAGGAGCCTCAATATACTTAACACCTTTTATTTTTTCCAATTTTTCCTCCAGGGTTTTTACAGATCCATCTTTTCTACTGTAATTAATGAGGTCTTTGGCAACCTGGCTCCACGTCCAAACTTTACGATCACAAGCGTATGGATTAGGGTGTAAAGCTGGCCGTTCAGAATACGTAGCAAACCCAGGACCGGTAGGTCCGGTTCGGTCGCTCAGGTTTCCAAGGAACCCGGCCAGCCTTTCTACAGGGCTTAAAGCCGTTACGTTTTTTTGTAAAGTGATTGCAGTGGGTTTAATAGGGATTCTAAGAGCCCCTGAATTAAAGGGGTCATCAGTTCAAGCTGTACAGGTAATTGCATCGGGGATTCAAATCCCGGAATCAATTCCCTTCCACGTATCATTTGCAGGCAGGCGGCTTTGTGGACACTTTCCAGGAGTCGGTCGGGGGTACAAACTACGGCTAAAGGGTCCCCTCTTCCCAAAGGATTTATTCCCCCGGCCCAGAAAGCTGCATGCTGCGTCAGGGACCATGTGTCACGTTTATCTCCCGTTGTTAAGAAGACTCCATGTCCCCCGTAACCACCCGCTTCTTGTTCATTTAGCTTAATTTGGTCACCACCAAGAGAGACACCCAGAAGACACATTCCGTGTCCGATTCACACGAGCGCCGGTCGTATTCTTTCTTTAACTCGGCCAACTCGGCAGCACCATACGGCACTTGTTTAGTGGCAATGCGAGGGTCAAAATCCTCATCATTAATATAATCGTATTCTGTTTTAATCAGGGCTCGTAAGCGTGGACAGCAGTCCTCTCCACAATTTTTTACTGATTCCAATTTCTTCTGGGGGTATCTTTGATTCAAGTGGGCAGTTTCTTTTTCCCCTGTCTCCTTTGGGGGTCAGAATTTTTTAAATTCTTAGACTACTCCTCTCTCAAGGCAGCCCATAGCAAATGATTTTCATCTCTCAACAAGTGATTTTTATTTCTTCCTTCATCTAATTATTTCTGCAAAATTTCCACTGTTTTGGAGGGATTCTATTTTTGCATTTTCTTCACTTGCCCGGTGTCACGACCCGCTAATGCAGGCGGGAATCGTGATGGTTCGAGTTTGATTTCAAGGCGCAAAAGATATAACGAGGGACAATAATAATTTGCTTAAAAGCAGTACACTTTATTAAGTGCACTTTTGCACAGTATGCGATAGAAAAGAGAGAAAGGGAGAGAGGGGAGAGGGATAAAGTAAAAGAGAGAGAGAGAAATGGGTATAGCTACCGACGGAGAGACGATATTCTCGTGGTGTTGCCAACAGATCTGTCTTCTTCTGTGGGGAGATCTCAAAATTCGGGCGATTTTGAGGTATCTCTTATAGTCCTTTCTGAAGCGACAGGCAGTTGGCCAGAAGGTGAGCTCAGCATCAGGTGAATCAGGTGCAGCACTCCAGCACTTAGAGCAAGTAACCACCTCAGGAACACGTACAGGTATAGGGCAAGCACAGGACAGGCCGGCCCGAGACCAGTCTGCCGTGAAGTCCTATTGTCCAAGCCGGTTCCTAGGGGGATGTATCGGTCCAACGAGCGCACCTGTGGACAATGGCTGGCAGTCTTCCCACCTTAGTCAGGCCAGAACTGCTGCATTGAGGGGGAGGTTTTAGTCCCAGTCCCTTTTGGGGTCTTCAGTCCTTGGCGATGATCGTGAGGCAGATGGGGAACTTAGGGACCGTCCCTTACACCGCCCCGTGACTCACGATTGTCGACAGGACAGCTTCATCTGTAGTGTTGACACGAAGTCTTCAGGACTCGTCAATCGTCGGTAGCACAACTCAAGGAAAATAGAAGAGAGAAAAGGGAAAAAGAAAGGAATGGAGGAAAAAAATCAAAACAATTAATAATCACAACGATTATTAGTCATAATTGATCACAAAATAATCACAATGATTGTTATAACACTTTTTTTTAATTGATTACCAACTTAAACATATAAAATTAATTCAAAATTTTAAAAGCAATTACAGTTTTAATCACAAAATAAGGCATACAAAATTAACTCAACATATTAAGACTAACTACAATTTTTAGTTATACAAAATTAAGTCAAAATACTAAAACAATTACAATTTTCAAGTAATCACAATAAATCAAAGCAAGGTTAATTTAAACAATATCTAAAGTTTTATAATTTAAGTTACAAACTACTTTGTTTCATGTCAATGGCTTTGGGCATATCTATAGGAAAAGGAACTCTAATCAAATTATGTGCTTTCATCACAGTGGTCAATCTTGTCAATCTTTTTATCATTTTCCAAATTATTATATACAGGATTGTTTGCAAAACAAAACTAATCCAAACTAAAATCAAAAGAACAGCAATGGGATGACACAGTCTGTTCAGGATACTTGTAGCAGTAGGTGACTACCCGAAAAGAGTATCTCACCACCTGTGTTCAGTATCCTTTATTAGTCTTTCTGAGATGGAATGGATTTCTTTTACATCATGTTGGACTGTCACCAAGGTCTTTTGCTCATCTTCTTTGATTTTTTCTAAAATGTCAATTAAATCTTGGTGGAGCAGCAATTGCTTTACCAAAGTTAAGTCTATCTTAATGGGTGTAGGCAATAATTTGTGTATCAAAGTATAATTGGATTGTATAAGTTGGTGAGAAGTAACTGGAGCTAAATAGGAGACATCCCATTTAGTAATTTTAGTAAAATTGCAAACACAGAAATTTGAATGATTTTTGGTATTTACTAGCATATCTTCTACAAATATAGCATCACAAGCAGTTTTTAAGCATGCACATTCATGGCTTATGTATATAAGCACTGTTTCAGGAGTCTCATTAGGATGAACTTCAAAATGACAAATGTTTTGTTCTGTGTCCAAACAAATATCTTGAGCTATAATTGCATTACTATCACAAATGAATCTTTGTTGGCTTTGAGCTATGCAAGCTTCCAAGTTAACAGTTTGCCATTTCCCATCAACTTGACGGGCTCATTCTCTATGTTCTAAAGGATAGAGAACAGCTCCGTCATGGTTTCATCTTAGAGCAATGATAGGAAATATCAAATGCACTGAAGCATTATGTATGGTTAACACAAAGGCTGCGGCTGTATTTGTAACAGGGTTATAGGTAAAATTCACTAATTTTTACCAGGACTGGAATTTTCTTTTAAAATCAGTGGCACTATCTCAGATTATTTTCCGAATTTTAGTAGGGAAAGTACCTTCTTCCCCTTCTCTTATAATTGAAGCAGTAACTGACTGCATCCATAGTTGAGCTTGGGTGCAGCTGAGAGCCCAGGAAACATTGGTTTGTGTAGCACCGAGTGCATCAATTATCAATTTGGAATCGTTTACATTTATTTTCTCCCAATCCGGTACTACATTTGATAACAGCTACTGATGGGTTCCCAAGGCCAATAGGGAGGATTGCGGTGGTTGTTGTAATTTGGCTACATCTCTAGTTGCGGCAGTCAATTTGTTTATCAGTACCTCTGAATCAATACTATTTAGAATTCCCAGTCCTGTCCCCAGAATACTAGTGACATTTCTTGGCACTCGCTTCTTCAAAGGGGTACGTCTCCATAGCCAGGTAGTCTATCTTTCAAAGGAGGCTTGTAGGAAAGGTGAGCAAGCTGGCTGTATTTCTGAAACATTGTTTTGCACTAGTAGCTTAACTTTTTTAAGAGACTATGATGGATTAGACATTATTTGCTCTTGGCCTGTTTTCTTAATAATGTATGATCTAACAGTATAAATTTTTGGACTAAGCACCACAGGTGGTTGTGTTTGAGTAGCGGTAGGGGTCGTAACAGGTTGGGTTGTGGTGTTTATTTTGAATTTAAAAGAAAGCTTTCTAATTGGGTTTTCATACCAACTGCATGTTACATAAGTCGGTTTGGTTAAGGTGAAATTATACCAACAATCAAATGCAGACTCATTATCACATTTTTTTATGATTACAACATTGTCGGCTTTTAGGCTCAGGGGGTGGTTATCGACATATTCTTGTCGACAACACAATTCTAAGGGTGTTTGTTTGGCACGCGTCTATTTCTTTGCGGGACAAAGTTCTGCTGAAATGTTGGGGTGAGAATCGCTTTTCCCATCTGGTTTTAGAAAATTACTAGTGATTCTAATGGTGGAAACTTTTTTATAAAAGGACCTGTCTACTTTTCTGCATCCTATATTTATTTTTTCACTAATTGTTTTACTTAAAGTTCCAATCCCCTCTCTCGGATCTCGCTCCCATTTATTTGAGCGGTATACCTCAGAGTCGTGCAGCACCACCGTTGCCAGGTTTGGGTGGCGATCTCCGGGATATGTTCTTAGAATATGAGCGTACCTGATGGTGGCTTCAGACCACGGCCATTCAGCTGGGTTTTGGCCATAGCATTGTGGTAGGATGCAGAAAAGTATCACTAGTCTTTCCATGGTTGTATAGTTTTCATGTCTCACGGAGTTCTCTTGTAAACAGTAAACACAACAGAGTCTGCCAACAAGAGGCAGAAGATTAGAATTTAGAGTGTACTTGTCCGATACTCTTTTCCCAGAGCATCAAAAGCTCTACTGAAATAGGTTGTCCAGGGTAATGTGCTGGATTCTTGGAATCATTTGGTCTCTGTAGTGAGAGAATTATGCCTGGAGCTGTTGGGTGAAAAGCAGTGGTTATAGGGCACCCATTTACTCTTCTATCTATTTCGTTAGCTTGAGGGTAGTAAGGGGTGTGAAAAGTCTATTTGATTCTTTCAGCTTTTACCCAGTCTTGTACAGTCTCTGGCAGTAAAGTGGAAGTCGTTATCAGATTGAATTTCTTGTGGTTTTGGAAGAGTTCTAAAGCGATCTTGCAATGCTTTAACAGTATTGTCACCTGTAAAAGCTTCTGCTTGCACTAATCCAAATATAATTTCTACTGTTATTAACACAAAATGTTTACTACTTGACTGCTTAGAAGAAAGTGAGTTTGGCTCATTTCCCAGGACAGGTGAAAAGGATTGCTTTGGCTCAGTGCCCCAGACCTGTGGAGGGAGGGGTGCACTGGGTGTACCAGGTTGTCCAGGATCGATAGAACCGGTTCGGTCACTCGGGTTTTCAAGGAATTTGTCCAACTTATTTACAGAGCTTAAAGCTATGATGGTTTTTTGTAAAGTAGTTAAAGTGGGTTTAAGTGTTTTGGGGAGTCTCCTAATTGGAAGAGTCATCATTTCAAGCTGGACAGGTAATTGCATTGGAGACACAAATTCAGGAGCTAATTTCCTTTCATGTATTATTTGCAGGCAGGCAGCTTTGTGCACACTTTCTAGGAGTCGGTCAGGGTTAGAGACTATGGCTAAAGGGTCTCCTCTTTCTAGAGGATTTATTCTCCCGGCCCAGAAAGCCGCACGCTGTGTCAGGGACCGTGTGTCAAGTTTATCTTCTGTTGTTAGGAAGACTCCATGTTCCCAATAGCTACTTGCTTCTTGTTCATTTAACTTAATTCTATCACCACTAGTAAGAGACACTTGAAAGACATGTTCTGTTTCTGATTCATGTGAGAGCTGGCCATATTCTTTCTTTAATTTGGCCAACTCGGTAGCACTGAATGGTATTTGTTTGGTGGTGATGTGTGGGTCAAAGTCCTCATCATTTATATAATTATATTCTGTTTTGATCAGGGGTCTCATGCGTGGGCAACAGTCCTCCCCACGATTTTTTACCGATTCCAATTCTTTCTGGGGGTATATTTGATTAATGTGGGGAGCTTTTTCTTCTTCTGCCACTTTTGGGGAGTCATCATTCTTTGAGTTCTTAAGATATTTCTCCCTCAAGGCAGCTTGTAATAAATGATTTTTATTTCTTTCTTCATCTAATTGTTTTTGCAAAATTTCCACTAAGTTTTGAAGGGAGTCTATTATTGCACTTTCTTTACTTGCCCGTTTAAAATGAGCTTCTACAGCTGCTGTAAGACAGGCTCCCAAAACTGAGTAAAGTACGGTTTTATTCTTGCCCAGTTTAAATTTTGCTTCATGTTGTAATGAGCATATCTTATCTACTACATTCTCTAAATTAAACTAGTTATTTTGAGCTTATCTTTCTCCTTCAGAAGAGGGCTTGGCATTATGTTTTACTAACGAAGCATAAAATGCTTCTTTACTTTTTGCCCCGAAATTCTCATTTATCTTGCGAAGGGACTAGGCACTATTTCAAAAAGACACACACACACACACACGCACACAAACTTCTACTATGTTCCCCTTCACTACCCTAGGTGTGTATAGGGCTTAACTTGTATAAAAAAGGTGTTCTTTATGGTTGTTGCAAACTAAGTTATAAAAATTATAAAATAAGAAACGTCCCGTCTTTTGCGCAAAGAGATCTATTTTTGTGAAATCCTGAAAACAGAGCCCTCAACTCGAGTATGGGGTCGCTTTACACCTAGGCGTGTACAGTTTGTGGGAAATCTGAGTCGCCCCCCTTGCTTTCTAGACACCGCTCACCCTTTTGAGGTGGCGGGCCTAGGTGTGGCTGGAGCGAAACGTCCTTCCCCTGTTACAGACTATACACGACCTGCAGCCCCTCTGTCTCAGGATCCTGTCCGTGACGCCAATTTATGTCACGACCCGCTAATGCAGGCGGGAATCGTGATGGTTCGAGTTTGATTTCAAGGCGCAAAAGATATAACAAGGGACAATAATAATTTGCTTAAAAGCAGTACACTTTATTAAGTGCACTTTTGCACAGTATGCGATAGAAAAGAGAGAAAGGGAGAGAGGGGAGAGGGATAAAGTAAAAGAGAGAGAGAGAAATGGGTATAGCTACCGACGGAGAGACGATATTCTCGTGGTGTTGCCAACAGATCTGTCTTCTTCTGTGGGGAGATCTCAAAATTCGGGCGATTTTGAGGTATCTCTTATAGTCCTTTCTGAAGCGACAGGCAGTTGGCCAGAAGGTGAGCTCAGCATCAGGTGAATCAGGTGCAGCACTCCAGCACTTAGAGCAAGTAACCACCTCAGGAACACGTACAGGTATAGGGCAAGCACAGGACAGGCCGGCCCGAGACCAGTCTGCCGTGAAGTCCTATTGTCCAAGCCGGTTCCTAGGGGGATGTATCGGTCCAACGAGCGCACCTGTGGACAATGGCTGGCAGTCTTCCCACCTTAGTCAGGCCAGAACTGCTGCATTGAGGGGGAGGTTTTAGTCCCAGTCCCTTTTGGGGTCTTCAGTCCTTGGCGATGATCGTGAGGCAGATGAGGAACTTAGGGACCGTCCCTTACACCCGGTTAACATGAGTTTCTATCGCTGCTGTAAGAGAAGCTCCCAAAACTGAGCAGAATATGGTTTTTTTCCTGCCCAGTTTAAATTTTGCCTCATGTTGTAAAGAACATATTCTATCTACTACATTTTCTAGATTAAACCAGTTATTTTGAGTCCATTCTCCTCCAGGAGAGGGCCTGGCATTATGTTTTACTAGCAGAGCATAAAACGCAGCTTTGTCTTTTTCAGTCGTTTTGTGAAGGGAACAAAAGCACAACAGGGAAGTGAAACTTACACACACGCCGAGCTCTTGCTGTGCCTCCCTTGGATTCCCTGGCTCTCTGAAGAGACAAAATCTGCTCGGGAGGTACTCCTTAAATTACTTACGGTTGGCTCTTCACTACACCAAACAGTCCAGACTAATTCACACGAACACAAAAAAAAAACCAAACCAAAAAACAACCACCAAAAACCAAAAAAAAACCCAAAAAATCTGTCCTGTCTTTCGCACCAAGAGATCTTTTGTGAAATCCTGAAGACAGAGCCCTCAACTCGAGTATGGGGATGCTTTTCACCTAGGCGTGTACAGTTTGTGGGAAATTCGAGTCGCCCCCCTTGCTTTCTAGACAGCACTCACCCTTTCGAGGTGGCGGGCT
Source organism: Phylloscopus trochilus trochilus (assembly GCA_016584745.2). Lineage (NCBI taxonomy): Eukaryota > Metazoa > Chordata > Aves > Passeriformes > Phylloscopidae > Phylloscopus > Phylloscopus trochilus. The sequence continues at coordinate 37,847 of WQNJ02000279.1, read as the reverse complement.
AGGTGCGGCTGAAGCGAAACGTCCTTCCTCTGTTACAGACTATACACGACCTGCAACCCCCCTCTGTCCATCAGGATCCCGTCCTTGACGCCAATTTATGTCACGACCCGCTAATGCAGGCGGGAATCGTGATGGTTTGAGTGATCTCGGAGCGCAAAAGACACAGGCAGGGAACAACAACAATTTGCTCTCGACAGTTGCACACCTTATAAAGTGCACACAGCACTTTACGTGATAGAGGGAGAGAGAGAAGGAAAAGAGAGAAAGAGCAAAAGGAGAGAGAAAGGGAGAAGAGGGGGTATAGCTACCAACAGAGAGACAGAGTCCTCGTGGTGCATGCTGACGAACAGACTTGTCTTACTCTTCCGTCGGGACATATCGAATTCAGGTCGTATCTTGAGGGGTCTCTCTATAGTCCTTTGCAAAGCGACAGGCAGGTGGCCAGCAGGTGGGGAGACCACCGGCAGCTACGCTGAAACAGGACAAAGCGCTCCACCGCTTAGAGCAAATGTCCATGTGTACAGCAATTGTCCACTGAGGGAACAGGTACAGGGCAGGTACAGAACAAACCAGTCCGAAAGCCGTTCGCGATCAGTCCAGCGTGGCGTGCCCATTGTTTCCACCGGGTTTCCACGGGGATGCCTCAGTCCAAGAAGCACCCCTGCAGGCAGCGGTCGGCTGACATCCCCCCTCAGCCAGGCCAGGGCTCCTGTAGCGGGGTCTCAGGTTTTAGTCCCAATCCTTTTGGAGTCTTCAGTCTTTGTGTTTGGTGACGGTGGTGAGGCAGATGAGGAACTTAGGGACCGTCTCTTACACAGCCCCCAGGTTCCTGATGTCAGTTTGTAGGAGGTGTTTGGCACTCCAAGGGTAGCCAGGCTTCCCACTTGTGGCAGCTTGCATCTGGGAGAAATCCTGTGTCATTCCTGATTTTAGGAGGCAGCAGTCTGGTCTGAGCAGAATAACCTTGCCATGCACAGGGTACAAAATACCAAACCCTTCACTCCAAAAAATATTTACATCTCTTTTTGCAAAATATCCATAAGACAGCCTACAGTGTTAAAGCAATCTCTCAGGTTATAAAAATTTGATTCCAAAACATCAAAACGCCTGCATTAAGTGTTTTATTAGTCATCCTGGTTTAACCGTATTAGAAATGCACATTTCAAAGTGTCCATTTCAAAATACTAGGATGACAAGTTGAGAATCATCAAAGTAACCCAGTTTCAAAATACTACCATAAATCTATTCCAAAATTCTAGAAGATTAAGTCCCAACATACCCATGTCAATCCATTTCAGAATACCAAATTGCAAAATATCTTTTTTTATGCTATATATGGATATATATGATATATATACATATATATACACATCTATATACACATCTATATGATGCTATATATGGATGTCAATCCCAAAAGAAAGCAATGTTGTCAAAATGGGATCTGTCCAATGTTTTTTTTCCTGTCTGAAAAGTTTTCCTGCAATGACCATCAATAAATGTATTTATTTTACTCATACAGCTAGATGTAGTAAAAGTTTTCCTCTAAACCGAAACACTCGTAGTAGTTTTCTGCTTCGGTGGTGTCTGTGAGAACTGGCATTTGGGAACAAAGGATGGAATTGTTATAAATGAATAAAGCCAATTATAATAAAATAGAACTTTTTGCCAGATTGCCAGTGAAAAAGCCACAAGCGCAAAATTGACGAAGCCAATACCGAAACGGAGCGAGGAAATAGGCAGCGCGCACTGGGCGAGACCTCCGTGAAGCGTCCCGCGACACCACACCCCCAGGTCTCACACCGGTCTGCCGCCAGGCCCACTGGTTTTATACCTTTTGGCTCAGCGTACAAGTCTGAACGTGTTGGAGAGTCCAGGGACAAGCTTGAACATGTTACAAAGTCCAGCTATCGAGGGAAGCAAAGAATCTCTAAAGGTCGGTGCTACAGTTCCATTCTGAATTTCTATAGCTTCTTTGTCCCTCGATGGTTTTTGCCGATAGAATCGCAGCGGCGCTCAGCCGGTAGGGATGGGTTTAGGTGCTTCCGAGAATCTCTCGATGACTTGGCCGGATCCATTCTCTTGGGCTATCGGTTCTTACCAGATCTTAGTTGCACCCGGTTTCAGCGTTCTGCTGTTTGCGTAATTTACCGTCACCCATACCTGTGAATACTACATGTATAAAATATTATTTGTGAACATAAACCAACATACACAAGGAAAATGTAAAAGAGTTTCTTGTGAGGTTACCATTCAGTTCCTGCCTGAGCTGACAGCCTCCAAAACACATGTACTATAGGGAATGCACCTTCCCCCCCTCTACCAATATCACCTAATTTAATTTATTATTATATTCCAGGAACATGAATTAATATATACTACAGAGTGAATCTGTTCCCTGGATGCACACAGACAGTCTGTGTAGCAGGCAAAGGGAGTCCTTATAAACTGTATCAATATTTCCCTGAAATTCAGGGTGGACCAGCAATTGGGGGTGCTCAGGTTTGGTCTGGGCCTGTTAGGATTAGCCATAAACAACCCGGCCAAACCCCTGACCCCTCAAGGGACGTGTCAAAGACTTCAACAGAAAAACAATTCAGTAATGATCGGCAAGGAAAAATTACTGCTCATTTCTTATGATCTGGGGGGAATTTCCTCGGTAATTACAAACCTAGGCCATCAGAATTTTGGAGGCAGAATGCCAATTTTGGCCACAGGCACCCAGGCAAGGATAGCTCTTGTCCACAGAAAGGAAAGCCCAGGATCTCAGTGTTTCAGGGGCAGATGAAGGTCTGTGCAGCGGAGCGAGCAACCAGCAGTACCTTTCTCCACCTCACCTCCCCACTCCAAGATGTCACAGCTCCAGGTGCGACCAGCTGCCTTCAGAGGGTTCCCCCGGCATACCTGTGCCAGGAGCCGTTAGTCCAGAGGCACCAACGGGGGCATCCCGAGCGTCCCTCCAGGAATGACCGTCAGAGCATCCATCAGGGGCGGAGGAGCAACCGGGCGCACCTGGGCACGGAGCACGGCTTCAAGAAAATGCCGAGGGAAAAGCGCTCGTGCCAAGGGGCAGCACCCGAGCGACCCGGGCAGCATGCGGGGTCCCAGGGAGGAGCTCAAAACTTTCACCTTTTATCTTGTTAGTCCCTCCCTAAAGCCCTTAGTAAAGAGAGGGATTATTAGGAGAAAAGGGGTTTAAAGTGAGGGGAAAAGCTTCCTTTTCCATAATTAACTGTGTTCAAATTGTGGGGGGGAATCCCCTTCCCCTGCAATTGTAATAGTCTCAATTGACAGAAAGCTTACCTTTTCCACACTTTCAGGGGTAGGGATACGGAATCCGCATTTTCCATTATTTTCCACGGAAAGGGAAAACTTTGATGATGCTCTTTCATGGGTTTGAATCAAGGGTAATGCCACCTTTTCATCATCCTAAGACTTAAGACGGGGAAGCCCAGCTGTCCCTCCTTTTCAAGGATTTGAATTGAGGGGAAAATCCCCCTTTTTCCATCACAGGAGAGATTTAAAATGAGGAAACCCCTTCTTTTCCAAAAATTTTAGGCAATGAAATTAAAGGGGGATAAGCCATTTATTTGTCACGTTATCGGTTTACGTGGAAACTACTGCCCCATTTCCTCATTCTTAGCTGAAGGAATCTCTGCCTTTTTCAGTATTTTAAGGGTTTAAAACTGCATTTTGGGGCACTTCTATCAGTATTCCAGTACCAAGGATCACAGATGGGAGCGAGCCCGGCACGTACATAACCCCAACACTGCCGGGGAGCGTACTATTTTTCTTATTTATAGTACAGATAGCCCTATTTGGAGGTCTTATTGAGATATACACCGTTCATATCACTGCCATTCTTTGCCACCCTACTTAGTCACATGTGGACTACTACATAGTCATCACTGAGGATTAATTGCAACAAATTATCCAACTTACCTAGCTGTGCTGCCAAAACACAAAGTTTTATTTCTGCCCTTTTGCTTGAAGTAGCGGTAGCAAAAAAAGAAAGCGTCCTTACCTCCCGGAAGGGTTTTCTTCTCTGTTGAGCCCTTAACTCACCTTGAATTTAAGTCAGAGGAGTCAAAGAACTGCAGCCGCTTTGAGAGCTTTTATACCTCGTGGGATTTGCCTCCTCCCTTTTCCCAGGCATCACGGCAGTGAGAAGCAGGCCCAATCAGAAAAATTCAGCCCGGTTCTTTTTGCCGACGCCACCCGTATAGATGCGTCTCGTGCTCCTTTCTTGTCCCGTGTGCTCCCCCTTCCATTTCCTTTCACTCTGTCTTCTTGTTCTTTTTCTTGTAAGGAATGAGTCCTCAATATTTGTTTAATAAAAGTTGCTCAGCCCCTCTCCCTGTTCTGTCCTGCTTTTTGTCTCCCTCCCTGCCTGCATCTTTATCTTTCTTCTTTCTTCCTTTTTTTCCTTTGTCCTGCATCACGACTCTAGGTTTTCGTCCCTCTCGTCGTCCTTTTGGCCGTACCCGTCCGTACCCGCCGCCCAGTCCTTCGCAGTCATCGCACCCGTCTCTCCGTCAACCTCCGCCCTCGCGGCCGCACCTCTCCGTCTCCATCCCCGCACCACGCTTCGCCCTTCTTCCCCCCCTACCGGCACATGCCACGGTCATTTCCTCTCCGGTTTCTCGTTTCACTCTTTGCCACTGTATCCCTCTGTCTTTGCCATGTATTTGGCATTTGTCTTTTTCTCTGTCCTTCTCTATGTCTCACTCCCGTTCCTTTTTCATTCTCTGTGGCTCTGTGGTGCTCCCCGTGCCACTTTCCCACAGGCTTCTTCCGCCAGCTCTCTCATCACCCTGGGATGGATCCCATCCGGTCCCACAGACTTACGGATATACAAGTATTTCAGCAGTTTTCCGACCGCCTCCCCTTGGATAATGGGGGAACCATTCTGTTCCCTGACATCATCTATCAACCACAGAGGACAGTTGTCATGAAGGCAAGTCGTCTTCTCACTAAAAACTGAGACAAAGTAGGCATTAAGCACTTCTGCCTTTTCCTCATCTGCAGTTACTAAGTTCCCTCCCATGTCCAATCAAGAACAAAGGTTGCTCTTACCCTTCCTTTTACCGTTAATATATTTGTAAAAACATATTTTATTATCCTTTACAGCAGTCACCATTCTAAGTTCAAAGCGAGCTTTAGCCTGCCTAATTTTTTTCCTACATGCTCTAGCAGTCCCCTTGAATGCTTCCTGAGAGACCTGCCTCTCCTTCCAAAGATGATACATCCCCTTTTTATTTCTAAGTTCCTCCAAAACCGCCTCGCCCATCCAGGTCGGACGTTTACCCCGTCGACTTATCTTTCGGCACGCAGGGACAGCGTGTCCCTGTGCCCTCATCCCTGTGCCCTCAAGATGTCTGTTTTGAGGCAGGCCCACATTTCCTGAACTCCTTTGTTTTTAAGGACTGCTTCCCTTACTAAGCCTCCTACAAAGACCAAAGTCTGCCCTCCGGAAGTCCAATGCAAGAGTCTTAGTGGTGCTCCTCCTGATTTCACCAAATACTGAGAACTCTATTATTTCACGATCACTCTGTCCCAAGCGACTTGCAATCACCACATCTCCCAGCAGCCCATCTATATTTGCAAACAGCAGATCTAACATGGTCCCACCCCTGGTGGGCTGACCCACCAACAAAAAGTTGTCCTCCATAGAGTCTCAAACTTTCCTGGACTGCCTCTTATCTGCTGTATTAAGTTCCCAGCAGATGTCCGGTAGGTTGAAGTCACCCAGAAGAACAAGGGCTGACGATCCTGAAACTCTCTCCGGGTGCTTATAGAATAAGTTGCCCACCTCTTCTTCACGGTTGGGTGGATGATGACAGGAGGATGTCAGCCTTGTTGGCCTTCCCCTTAATGCCTACCCATAAGCATTCAACTCCATCTTCCTTAGTTTCAATTGCTACAGCATCAAAAGTCTTCTTAATATAAAGAGCCACCCCTCCACCTCTTCTTCCTTTACCGTCTCTTCTGAAGAGCCCGTAGCCATCTAGTACTGCGCTCCGGCTACGTGAAGCCCGCTAGGGACCGGCTTTCTCGCTGGCCTTAAGTCTTTGGAAGCCTACTTCCAAGCCCTTAGAAATGCGGTCAGAAATCTTTCCCACCTGGGGAATCTAGCCACCCTTTCCACTCAGGTGCTGTTGTACAAAAATGGGAATACACTTATCAAAATTGTAAACATCAGATGATTTGTCCCAGATCGGGACCAGCAAACACTGTCGTGTAGATGGCCACGACACTCAGAGTCCGTCAATAAAACTCTCAAAGGCTTTAAGCATTAGCACCTTGTTATCTAGTATTGAATTTCTCGAAGAGCCAGGTGGAATTAGCTCTGTGAGAGTCCTACACCTCTGAGGGTATCCAGCACCTTACAGAAAATGGCTTAAATAATTTTGCAAGACGGCACGGTCGACTACGTCTCGAAAAAGCAAAAAGGTTTTAATAAAAAAATAAAATAGAACAAAGCTGAGCACAGTATAGGGGCAGGTCCCATACATCTCCTACAACACCTCAAGAATACACTGAGGAGCTTTATGTTCTCCCTTAAGTATTGGACGATTTAGGTGGTTATTTTTGCCAAAGAGCTCAATAGAGAATAGCTGTTTCTGGGGAATAGGTAAGCAGACCTATCAGTGTTTATGTCTTAGCATTGAGCCAATTACTGTCAGGAGAGCAAACAAACTTCTAGTGTTCTTCTCTTAAAAGGTTTTGAGGTGAGTCTTAAACCTTTCCCTATATGGAAACACCTGTTCAGGTGTGGAAATGCATTCCTACAATCTAGAAATCTTTCATGCCTTTTCTATGTTGCCTCCCATGGGTAGCTCCACACAGCTTTGGTTCTTTCTCTCTTTCTTCTCTCTTCCTTCTGCAGTTCCAGCTCACTCCTTCCCATCCCTAACACGGCCCCCTCACCCCGTACGACGTCTCAACCTTTCCGTCCCTCGCACGCCTTCCTCCTCGCGGCTCGGCCGGCAGACTCCGACTGACTACCGACTAACTCGCTCTTTTATCGCACCCATAGCTGTGAGGGCAAGGCTATTCCTACTCTTGAGTAATTAACCCAGCTGCAATATATCAAAGGCAAGATTGCCTTTAGCACCGTCTCTCCCTGTCTCCCCATAGTATACAGCCGGGTGGCCTCGGATTCTCACTTCCTCTCTGTCCCCGAGCCCCCGAGGGGCTCACAGCATCAGTTTATCAGGAGTCACCCGGAGTCCACGAGGCCCATTACATTACAAACCGCACGCCTGGCAGGGGAGGCGTTTTCCGTTCAGAATTATCCCTGTCCTCGCAGGCCAGAACATTCGGTGTTCCGTTCGGTCTCGGCAATGTTTCGGGGACCTCGTGACTTCCGGGGACATCGTAGATGTCATCGGGTTGCTGTAGCACAGCATTGGTGGTTTGTGAACGGTATTTCAGGGCCTTAGAAGGGCCTCAGAGGATTTAGGAGGTCCTACAAACATCTGAGGGGCATCTAGAAGCCCCCAAAGCCATAGTCACCTTTTTCTAGCTCTGACAGGCCTGTTTTAGAACATCTAAACTGTTTCCATCGGCTCCTAAAAAACTTCAACATCCCAGACCAAGTCCTAAAACCACTGAAATCCCGCCAGCAACCACACGTCCTTCCCGAAACTTTCTAAACCAGCCCTGGACCCAAGTGACAGCACTTTTCCATGGGAAAGACCCCCCAGAGCCCTCAAGCTTCAGAGGCAGATACCAGGCCTTGCAGAAAAGCCAATGACCTGCAGGACTTTCCTCTACCTCTCCCTACCCATTCAAGGTCAAGCAGCCCCAGTGTGATCAGCGAGGGTCACGAGGTGCCAGGTCCCCCGGGGGTCATTTTTAGGGGTTACGTCCACCCACCCGCACAGGGAACCGGCAGCGGAGAGGGACCGGCGGGGGCATCCCGAGCGTCCCTTCGGGCACCACGGCCAGAGCACGTCGTAGGAGCCCGGGAGCAGGCGGACGACCCGGGCAAGGAGCCTCCCTCCGAGAGAACTCCGAGGGAAAAGCCATCGCGCCAAAGAGAGGCGCCGGAGCCCACGGGGGAGGGTCTGGGGTCCCGGAGTCTATCTTTCAACTTTTGCCTTTCACCTTGTCAGTCCCTCTTTGCTACATGCAGTCCCTACCCAGTGCCCCCCTGAAAAAGGGGCGTTACTAGGAGAACAAGGGTTTTAACTGAGGAAGAATACTTCTTTTTCTGTAATTGCTTGTGTTTCAATTGATGGGGAGTCCCCTTCCCCTGCATTTTTCACGGTAGCCATTATTGTAGGACATCCTCCCTTTTCTCTCCTGTTTGGGGCATTAGTAGACAGGGAATCCCCATTTTGCTTTGTTTTCCAGTTTAAACGGAAAGGCAACAGCTTGAGCACAGTATTTTACAGGTTTGCATTAAGGGTACCTCTCCCTTTTCATCGTCCTAAGGTTTAATTTCAGGAGGAAGTCCAGGTGTCCCTCCTTTTGGAAAGTTTGCACCGATGTGAAAATCCCCTTTTTTCCCCATCGTTTGAAAGACTGAAAGTGAGGTAAATGTGGAACTTGAGAGGGACACTGCACTCTTGAGCGCCTCTTTAAAGACTTCACTGGATTCCAAACATTAACACCTTATTATCTAGCAGTCTCTCATGTCTTTTCTCTTGAGCTTTTTATGGGCAACTCTACACAGCTCTCAGGGCCAGTCTATTTACGGCAGCAGCTACTCTGTAGACCCAGTGTCTCAACTTTTTTTCTACTCTTTTTCTTCTGCTGTTCAAGCTCACTCCCTTCCGTCCTTAGCGCGGCCGCCTATCTCCCTCTGTGCCTCGTACAGTAGCTTACCTCATTTTTCCCTTTCCCGACCTCCCGTCCCTTCCTCCTCATAGCATGGCTAGCAGACTCCTACTGACTCCGACTCCAACACAACGCCCTCCCAACTTACTCACTCTTTATCATACCCATAGCTCGGAGGGTAAGGCTGATGCCACTTTTTGATAATTAACACAGCTGCAGTGGATCAGAGGTAAGATTACCTGCAGCATTATCTCTATCTCTTTTCCCACAGACACATTCATCTTTTGCCAATGTTTTAGAGGACTAAAGCAAAGTGGCGAAGCCCTTTTATTCCATTTCCCCATTGTGTCCGTTTAATGCAGATAAAATTAGGGGGACCCTCATTAAAGGTTCTTATGAGATTCACACTATTCATATCGCTACCGTTCTTCCCTCATCTCTTTAGTCACACATGGAGCGCTACTTAGTAATCACTTAGGCAAAGTTTCCCAAGTTCACAACAAATTATCCAACTTATCTCGCTATGCTACCAAAGCACAAAGTTCCATATCTCACTCATTTACTGCCTTTTTGCTCAAAATAGTTATAGAAAAAAAAAGGGCATTACCTTCTCCTGGAAAAGTTTGCTTCTCAACGGAGCCCCGTACCTACCTGGAATTTAAGTCATAGGAGCCAAACAGCTACAGCTCCTCTGAGGGCTTTTATACCCAGTGGGATTTGTCTCCTCCCTTTTCCCAGGGACTCGTGGGAATGAGAGGCGGGCCCCAACAGGGGTATATTAACCCCAGCCTTTGCTAAGGGGCTTCATTCCCTCCTGGGAATCAGCTGGGTTAAGAGCTCTCTTCTCCATTTGGTGAAGATGGTTTTTCAGCTTAGCTTGTTTTCAGCAGGTGCTTTTGGGCATCTAAAGCAAAAGAGGCTTCGAAGACACTGAAGAAAGCTGCATTGAATCCAGGGAGTATTTAAGTTTATGATTTTGGGTTGTGTGTTCAGGGATGGTCCATTGCTTTTAAAACTTCTGCTATTGTTCTTGTTGTTTTTAGGAGAAGCACCGCTTCCTGAGATTCTAGGTCGTGTCAGGAGCGATATTTCAGATTTTTTCAGCAGATTCAGCATGTTACAAAAGGGATCTTCCTTGAGTTGAAGATGATCTTTGAGATTGCGGCTTCTGGTAAGGAAGTTGGGGACTGTGACCTAGAGAGGGTGGGTGACCCAGGTAGGAATTACTGTGGTGGGGTTTAGGAGGTAGCACGGTGAGAAGCAGAGTCCATCTGAGGGCCTCCCTAAGAGTTTTCAGAAGCCCAGGGGATGTATTTACATGTCTTAGGGCACACAAGCGCATCCACCGCAATCACAGAAAGGCTGTGTGATTTTGTCTCTCGCTAACTGTGGTGCCAATCACAGTAACAGCTATAGCCTTAGACTCACTATGAAACCAGGGAGTCAAAGACCCAGACACACTAAGGACAGGGTGAGTAGCTGACTCACTGGGATTTGGCTCACGTAATGCTAAACTCATACTTTGGTTTTAATTTTCTTGACTGTAGGTGACAAAGAGCCGAACCGGTGATCAGGGGGCCTTCCGAGTCACCCAAAAGATAAGTCAGGGGCCACGGCCCGGAGGCGGGATGTTAGTACGGTACCGGGTTGGGAATTCCTAGGACAGGTTTAACAACTAGCAGAGAGGAAAAGGATCTTTTCTAAGGAGCTCCTTAGGACAGCTAAAAGGAGCAGCTCTACTTTTGATTGTAGCTCTAAGTTGTGCAGTGCAGAACAGTTCCAGCGTGTGTCATGTTGTCTCGTGTGCCATGTTGTCTAGCCTGTCTTTGGGATCCCTCAGATCAGATATCGCCGTCTTTTCCCCTCGAGGACCTTATCACGAGCGTCAGTCATCATCTCTAGATTCTCAAACATTCGCGCTTCTCGGCACGATGCCGATACCGTCCGTTCTTTTACGGGCTAGGCCGCATCTCCGAGTCGTATCTTAGAAGCATCAAATCGGACGTCTTTTGAGGCCTCATTCCCGGCTGTACCATCCTCCTTTCCGGCCGTGAGTTGTAGCATCCCGGGGCTCGTAAGGTTGTACGGTTACGGGGAGCATTCTGAATGTATTATTATCTCATAGCTATCTTGATCATCGTGACTGACAGTTTCTTTAACAGGTCACTGTGTTACAGTCTTTTCTTCTGCTCCTTAGAGCCCTCTCCGTCCGCCATCGGCGTACCGTCGGTCATCTCTTTTGGCATCATCTCGGTCCTTGCTATTATTCTAATTGCTATTTTTGCTGGGATCTTTGTTTGTTGTCCTTGTGTCACGCTGTTTGTAATGTGTTGTGTTTAGCCTGGAACTGCTCTGCCCTGTGGAATAGATAAGAGGGTAGGTGGGCTAGACAGACAACTTTACGGCTAACATTTTAGCCACCCGAGCCCCACCTCAGACACAGCGAGTGTGGCCGGTCCGTGCAGAGTTGGGCAGAGACAGAGGGAACAGTGTAGCGGCGTCTCACAGTTTTGTAGCTCTTTGTCTTAATGCATGCTGTTGTCAGATCCTAGACAGTTTGCGTTGAGAAATGGGAACTTTGAGAAGCTTAAGCTTTCCCTATGTGTCTGAGTGACTTTAACGAAGAATTCTTTTGCAGAGGGATAGTAACATAGTAAACCCAGTACAAACACCGGAGACTGGAGGAGCACGGCGACGAGACGAGTCGGCGCCGAAAGCCTGAGCTACGGCCTGACTTTCTTCTCTACGTTTACATCGTCGGTCATATTTTCATCTAATTTTGAAGATGCAAGGAGCGTGACACGGTCGGCTAGCAGCACCGGGGCACCGTGACCAGATGCGTACAGGCGATCGAGAGGAGTATCAATTCTGGCATAGAACCGGATGCTACAGGCATTCTTGCGTAAGTCATGAAACTCTAAGCGGCCTTTGTTATTTTGTGTTTTACAGGTGGACAGCAGCATTTAAAGTGCCGGTCCCGTACGACCGAGACCGTCGCAGCAGGAGGTGACACTCAAGGGGTTTCGGACAGAAACTACTTTGGCGACACGACGCTTTTGGACCCTACGTCGGTACACACCTTTCCATTTTGTTTTGCCCCTTCTTTCCGGGAAGGTCTGTCATTGCTTGGCTTTTCAGGGCAGATGTAAATGGTGGCTATGTTACAGCATTGTTCTGTTTCCTTCTTTTTAGGAAGTGATGCCGCATATCAGCAGTAAGGATCAAGTGGGTAAGGTGAGCAGTGAGTAGTGGGCAGAAGCAGTTGTTATTGCTCGGATGCCACATTCCGGTCTAACTCAAAGCATCTATTGTCATTTGTGCGTTTTAGGCGGTTTGCTCACTTTGCATCCAGACTCCCTCCCCAATCACCCGACGGACCCAGTTCGCTTCTCTCGTGAGCCCTCCGGAAGTAATACAGGACTCTGTGATGAAGCCTCGATCTTTCCCGTTTGAAGGTGCCATTTGGGTGGACTTTGGTAACGGCCGAAGAGTTGCGGTGAGTCAGGGAGGCAGGGAGGAGGAAGGGAGGGTCCACTCAAGTTTCAGCATTGCCGCATCCCCTCGTCTCCTTTTAACGCAGGTATACCCTACGACGATGACATCGGCCTCCTAGCACGGCCGAAGCGTGCGGGCCGAGGACCCGGGCATTCTTAAGAAATGGTGAGTAGCAGAATTGTTGCATTTTGGCCGACATGCTGCTGAGATTGCACGTTCATATTAGTTTTTTTTAATTGTAGCTGACTAAGAGACTACAGCCCAGTGACAGCAGGAACCTCCCCGAGGGCGAGGCGGCCTTCTCTCGCCCCCAACGTGGATTCGCATCCCCGGTCCAAGAGATAAGTGAGGGGCTATGGGTCACAGAAGATTTGAAAGCGGGGTGCTGAGTCAGGGGTCACCGGGCGGGATTTTGGAGTCAGCTTTGGAGACAGGCATGTCCAAGAAATGGACCTTTAGGTGCATAAAGGGAAAGTGTTATTTTTAATCACAGCGCTGAGGTGTGCAGGGCAGAGCAGTCCCAGGGCATTTCACGTGTCTCGTCTGTTGTGCACTGTCTTTTGGGCACCTGGTCTTCCTTGTCTTTTGCCTTAGCCCTTCAAGGGGCCGATAGGAAACGCCGGAGTCATTCTTAGCAGGTCTAGTCTCTCTGTTCCTCGGCCAGGCGCCGATCACATTGAACCTTTCATTTGGGAGCCCAGACAGGCATCAAAATTGCATCTCTCTTTAGAAGCATCCGGTCCAATGTCTTTTCAGGTCTTGTTCCGAGCTGTATCGACAGCTGCGCTCCGCAACGATCCATTCTGGCGGATTAGGACTTGTCAGAAGGCAAAGATAGGTAGAGGCTTTTAACCGCAGGACTCTCGGGCATCCATCTTTGCAGTGCTTGGAATAAGTCATCCTGCTAACATCTTCTTCCTGCAGGGTTCTCTGAGCCTGGTTAGCCCACCAGGGCTCTCGCCTCGGACATCTCATTCAGAGTTCTCGGTCCTCTTTGCGGTCATTCTTCTCGCCGAGAGTTTTCTGTCCCTGTTTTGTTCCCTCGTTTGTGGTCTCCCGTGTCACGGGTGTGGGTGTGTATTTGTCCCGGAGCTGCTCTGCCCTTCTCCGTAGTTGGCTGTAGGTGTCGTAGAGCAAGTGCTGGGGACTTGAAATTTATAATGCGGGGTGTAGCTGGACTTTAAGTAGTATCTGTAGATTGACCCAAGATGTCTGGAGCCATCCAGTTATCCTGCAGCACTTTGACTTTCATCTTAACTTTCTTTCAGATGCCGATGGATTCAATCCGTGGCAGAGCACCCCATACTGGTGGAGGACTTTCCCTCAAGTAGGTCAGTCCCTGTGTTTCTTTGCAGGGGAAGTGTAAATGGTGGCTCTGTTACAGCACTGTTCTTTGTCCTTATTTTTAGGATGTGACCTGGGGTATCGGCACTCAAGGCAAAGCGGGCAAGGTGAGCAGTGACCAGTGCAGAGAAGCGGCCGTTATTGCTGAGGTTTCAATTTCTGGTGCAACTCTAAGCATCCACTGTTGTGTTTTTATTTTAGGCCATCCACTTGCAAGATGTCCCGGGCCTGGAGGCCTGTAACCAGGTGGGTGTTAGCTTAAGTCGGTCCCCATTTGTCTTTGCAGGGAAAGTGTAAATGGTGATATGTTACAGCATTGTTCTTTGTCTTTATTTTTAGGTGGTATGGCGGGATATCAGCAGTCAAGGCGAACTGGTGAAGGTGAGCAGTGACCAGTGCAGAGAAGCGGCTGTTATTGCTGAGGTTTCAATTTCTGTTGCAACTCTAAGCATCCACTGTTGTGTTTTTATTTTAGGCGGTCCACTTGGAAGATGTCCCGGGCCCGGATGCCTGTAACCAGGTGGGTGTTAGCTTAAGTCAGTCCCCTTTTGTCTTTGCAGGGAAACTGTAAATGGTGATATGTTACAGCATTGTTCTTTATCCTTCTTTTTAGGAAGTAATGCCGCATTTTCAGCAGTCAAGATCAAGTGGGTAAGGTGAGAAGTGACTAGTGGGCAGAAGCAGTTGTTATTGCTCGGATGCCACATTCCGGTCTAACTCAAAGCATCCATTGTCATTTGTGTGTTTTAGGCGGTTCGCTCACTTTGCATCGAGACTCCCTCCCCAATCACCCGACGGACCCAGTCCGCTTCTCTCGTGAGCCCTCTGGAAGTAATCACAGGACTCTGTGATGAAGCCTCGATCTTTCCCACTTGAAGGTGCCCTTTGGGTAGACTTTGGTAACGGCTGAAGAGTTGCGGTGAGTCAGGGAGGCAGGGAGGAGGAAGGGAGGGTCCACTCAAGTTTCAGCATTGCCGCATCCCCTCGTCTCCTTTTAACGCAGGTATACCCTACGACGATGACATCGGCCTCCGAGCACGGCCAAAGCGTGCGGGCCCAGGACCCGGGCCTTATTAAGAAATGGTGAGTAGCAGAGTTGTTGCATTTTGGCCGACATGCTGCTGAGATTGCACATTCATATTAGGTTTTTTTAATTGTAGCTAAGAGACTACAGCCCAGTGACAGCAGGAACCTCCCCGAGGGCGAGGCAGCCTTCTCTCGCCCCCAACGTGGATTCGCATCCCCGGTCCAAGAGATAAGTGAGGGGCTATGGGTCACAGAAGATTTGAAAGCGGGGTGCTGAGTCAGGGGTCACCGGGCGGGATTTTGGAGTCAACTTTGGAGACAGGCATGTCCAAGAAATGGCCCCTTAGGTGCATAAACGGAAAGTGTTGTTTTTCATCTCAATGCTGAGGTGTGCAGGGCAGAGCAGTCCCAGGGCATTTCACGTGTCTCATCTGTTGTGCACTGTCTTTTGGGCACCTGGTCTTCCTTGTCTTTTGCCTTAGCCCTTCAAGGGGCCGATAGGAAACGCCGGAGTCGTTCTTAGCAGGTCTAATCTCTCTGTTCTTCGGCCAGGCGCCGATCACATTGAACCTTTCATTTGGGAGCCCAGACAGGCATCAAAATTGCATCTCTCTTTAGAAGCATCCGGTCCAATGTCTTTTCAGGTCTTGTTCCGAGCTGTATCGACAGCTGCGCTCCGCAACGATCCATTCTGGCGGATTAGGACTTGTCAGAAGGCAAAGATAGGTAGAGGCTTTTAACCGCAGGACTCTCGGGCATCCATCTTTGCAGTGCTTGGAATAAGTCATCCTGCTAACATCTTCTTCCTGCAGGGTTCTCTGAGCCTGGTTAGCCCACCAGGGCTCTCGCCTCGGACATCTCATTCAGAGTTCTCGGTCCTCTTTGCGGTCATTCTTCTCGCCGAGAGTTTTCTGTCCCTGTTTTGTTCCCTCGTTTGTGGTCTCCCGTGTCACGGGTGTGGGTGTGTATTTGTCCCGGAGCTGCTCTGCCCTTCTCCGTAGTTGGCTGTAGGTGTCGTAGAGCAAGTGCTGGGGACTTGAAATTTATAATGCGGGGTGTAGCTGGACTTTAAGTAGTATCTGTAGATTGACCCAAGATGTCTGGAGCCATCCAGTTATCCTGCAGCACTTTGACTTTCATCTTAACTTTCTTTCAGATGCCGATGGATTCAATCCGTGGCAGAGCACCCCATACTGGTGGAGGACTTTCCCTCAAGTAGGTCAGTCCCTGTGTTTCTTTGCAGGGGAAGTGTAAATGGTGGCTCTGTTACAGCACTGTTCTTTGTCCTTATTTTTAGGATGTGACCTGGGGTATCGGCACTCAAGGCAAAGCGGGCAAGGTGAGCAGTGACCAGTGCAGAGAAGCGGCCGTTATTGCTGAGGTTTCAATTTCTAAGCATCCACTGTTGTGTTTTTATTTTAGGCCATCCACTTGCAAGATGTCCCGGGCCCGGAGGCGTGTAACCAGGTGGGTGTTAGCTTAAGTCGGTCCCCATTTGTCTTTGCAGGGAAAGTGTAAATGGTGATATGTTACAGCATTGTTCTTTGTCTTTATTTTTAGGTGGTATGGCGGGATATCAGCAGTCAAGGCGAACTGGTGAAGGTGAGCAGTGACCAGTGCAGAGAAGCGGCTGTTATTGCTGAGGTTTCAGTTTCTGTTGCAACTCTAAGCATCCACTGTTGTGTTTTTATTTTAGGCCATCCACTTGCAAGATGTCCCGGGCCCGGAGGCGTGTAACCAGGTGGGTGTTAGCTTAAGTCGGTCCCCTTTTGTCTTTGCAGGGAAAGTGTAAATGGTGATATGTTACAGCATTGTTCTTTGTCTTTATTTTTAGGTGGTATGGCGGGATATCAGCAGTCAAGGCGAACTGGTGAAGGTGAGCAGTGACCAGTGCAGAGAAGCGGCTGTTATTGCTGAGGTTTCAGTTTCTGTTGCAACTCTAAGCATCCACTGTTGTGTTTTTATTTTAGGCGATCCACTTGCAAGATGTCCCGGGCCCGGAGGCGTGTAACCAGGTGGGTGTTAGCTTAAGTCAGTCCCCTTTTGTCTTTGCAGGGAAAGTCTAAATGGTGACTATGTTACAGCATTGTTCTTTGTCTTTATTTTTAGGTGGTATGGCGGGATATCAGCAGTCAAGGCGAACTGGTGAAGGTGAGCAGTGACCAGTGCAGAGAAGCGTTTGTTATGGCTCAGGTTTCAATTTCTGATGCAACTCTAAGCATCCACTGTTGTGTTTTTATTTTAGGCGGTCCACTTGGAAGATATCCTGGGCCCGGATGCCTGTAACCAGGTGGGTGTAGAGCTTAAGTCAGTCCCCATTTGTCTTTGCAGGGAAAGTGTAAATGGTGACTATGTTACAGCAGTGTTCTTTGTCTTTATTTTTAGGTGGTATGGCGGGATATCAGCAGTCAAGGTGAACTGGTGAAGGTGAGCAGTGACCAATGCAGAGAAGCGTTTGTTATGGCTCAGGTTTCAATTTCTGATGCAACTCTAAGCATCCACTGTTGTGTTTTTATTTTAGGCGGTCCACTTGGAAGATGTCCTGGGCCAGGATGCCAGTGGCCAGGTGGGTGTAAGCTTAAGATATATGTGTCATTCCGTCCCGTCTGACTGGGGAGGTTGTGTTTGCACAGTCACTGAGCATGCTTTTTTGCTTTCTTTCCTTGCAGGTGCTGTCCCAGGCGTGCCAAAGAATAGTGGCTAGCAGGTGAGTTGGTGTCTAGGTGGGGTGACTGAAGCGAGCAGTGTGCAGCAGTTTGCTAAGACTGTACCTTTTCATCTTGCAGGTACCCTCTGGGCCGTCTCTGGAGTCACATGAAGATTTGAGGTGAGCTGAGGTGGTGGTTTAGAGGAGCCCTAGGGATTATTATTTTGGAGGGCAATTGTCACATATTCTGTTTTGTTGTCTTAGGTACCCTGATGAGGTGTAGAGCTGGTTTGGATATGGCACCACCGAAGCAGTCACAGCTATCTCAACATCCACGGTGCCAACGTGTTCTTTTGCATCGCAGATGGATTTTGTCCGCTCATCTTCAAAAAGATAAGTTCTGGGGCTGGTGGTTGGGAGAAGGGGAAAAAGCTTTGCAATCACAGGAGGCAATTTAAAGTTAGCTTAGAGGAGAGGGCCCTAGTGGGATGGGCCCCTTGGAAGTGAAGGGAGAGCGTTTTATTTCAGCCTCACCAGAGCCTTTGCCGGGCAGGGCGGTTCCGAGTCATCTGCGCGTCCTAGCACGGTTTGCGTCGTCAGTCATCTTCGAGTCTCGACCGTCATCGTGGATGTTTTCGCCCGAGGAGGCCGCCTTTGGGTGCAGAGGTATCGCCACAGTCACTCCGCAGTCATCGCTTCTTTCTCTTAGGCTGTCCAGCTTCTCGAGCATCCTCCTAACAGCTTTGGCACTAATTTCTTGTAAGGAGTTCTGTTTAATCATCATGCTTTTGCTTTAGAGCTTTGTTTCCTTTGGCATCATCAGCCTCTGGCTCATCTTGTGCTAGGAATCTTGGGTCGATAAGGTGGAGCTGCCAGGAAGTTTGAACTTGTGTCTGTTATGTAGTTTGTGTCCCTTGTCTTCTGTGTCGTAGGACTTCATTACATCTCGATGCTTTGTCGGCATCATTCTGGCCCGCTAGTCACGTACTTTGCCGGATCATCCGTGTTCTGGCATCTTTACATTTTTCCTTTTTGAGGCTAGCACATGGACACAAGAGGTTCTCATCCTTTTTCCTTTCCACCTTTTGTAGGGCATTCTTTTTATGTGCTGTTCTCTTGGTCTTGCATAGGGAGAGGATTATGTTGTCCTCACATGACTGCAGTATTTCAGAAGGTTTTGTCTTCTCAAGGCGTCTAGGTCTGGAGAATTAATATTCCAGAGAGTTATCTCAAGTTCTCTCTTGCATTGTACCTGTCTTGGCTGGTATTGTGACTATGTCGCCTTATATTTTCTTCTGACTGTATTTTATTGTGCCTCTGCCACCTTGTAGTGTACTGTGACTGTATTGTACTCTGCCTGTGTTGTACTGTGCCTCTGCCACCTTAGAGTGTGTGTGCCTGTGCCGCCTTACATTGTGTTGTGACCGTATTGTACTGTGCCTGTGCCGCCTTACATTGTGGGTGCCTGTGGTGCCTTACATTGTGTTGTGACTGTATTGTACTATGCCTGTGCCGCCTTACATTGTGGGTGCCTGTGCCGCCTTACATTGTTTTGTGAGTGTATTGTACTGTGCCTGTGCCGCCTTACATTGTGGGTGCCTGTGCCGCCTTACATTGTGGGTGCCTGTGCCGCCTTACATTGTATTGAGAGTGTATTGTACTGTGCCTGTGCCGCCTTACATTGTGGGTGCCTGTGCCGCCTTACATTGTATTGTGAGTGTATTGTACTGTGCCTCTGCCGCCTTACATTGTGGGTGCCTCTGCCGCCTTACATTGTAGGTGCCTCTGCCGCCTTACATTGTGGGTGCCTCTGCCGCCTTACATTGTGGCTACCTGTGCCGCCTTGTATTGTACTGTGACTGTACTGCCTTTTGTACTGTGACTGTATTGTACTGTCACTATGCTCCCTTGTATTATACTGTGACTGTATTGTGCCTGTCCCGCCTTACATTGTGTGTGCCTGTGCCACCTTGTATTGTACTGTGACTGTACTGTGACTGTGCTGCCTTGTATTGTACTGTGACTGTATTGTACTGTGACTGTGCTGCCTTGTATTGTACTGTGACTCTATTGTACTGTGCCTGTGATGCCTTGTATTGTACTGTGACTCTATTGTAATGTGCCTGTGTTGCCTTACATTGTATTGTGACTGTATTGTGACTATGCCGCCTTGTATTGTACTGTGACTGTATTGTACTGTCACTGTGCTGCCTTGTATTGTACTGTGACTCTATTGTAATGTGCCTGTGTTGCCTTACATTGTATTGTGACTGTATTGTGACTGTGCCGCCTTGTATTGTACTGTGATTGTATTGTACTGTCACTGTGCTGCCTTGTATTGTACTGTGACTCTATTGTACTGTGCCTGTGTTGCCTTACATTGTATTGTGATTGTGCTGCCTTGTATTGTACTGTGACTCTATTGTACTGTCACTGTGCTGCCTTGTATTGTATTGTGACTCTATTGTACTGTGCCTGTGTTGCCTTACATTGTATTGTGACTGTATTGTGCCTGTGCCGCCTTGTATTGTACTGTGACTGTACTGTGACTATGCTGCCTTGTATTGTACTGTGACTGTATTGTATTGTCAGTATGCTGCCTTGTACTGTGACTGTATTGTAATTTCTCTATGCTGTGTTGTATTGTACTGTGACTGTATTGTATTGTCACTAGGCTGCCTTAGCATGTAGTCACAGTTAGGTAGAACAGTTGTCAAACTTTAAAGTTATTCCCTTTTCTGTGTAGTTTTGGGCAGAAATGTGATGGGCTTAGAGTGGGGATAATGCCTAGCTGTCAGATAATCACTTGCTGATCACCTCTTTTTGTTTTGCAGGTGCCGGAGGAAGATTAGTATCTCTGTGGTTGCTGATGCTACCTATTGTCCCAGAATCTACCATGTAAGCTGAAGAGTGTGACTGTGTCTGTCTGACAGTTTCTGTCTGCCTGTGTCTGCTTGTGTTTGTGTGTGTATGTGTGTGATGAGTGCTGCTAACCCTGTGTGTATGCCTTTTGCCTTTCAGGTTTTTCAACTCATTTTTAAACTTAGAATAAAAAATCCCCAGCCGGGGGGTTTTTTTTTTTTTCCCCCCGGCTGGGTTTTTTTTTCCTCGGTCCCGGCCGGTCTGCGAGGCGACGTTCATCGCCAAAGTTTGGGTGCGGACCGTCTGGGGACCGGGGTTTTCGTCAGGCAGGACTTTTTTTTTGAGGCTCTCGGGAACCCCGTTCCCGAGGGGCGCCGCGAATGCGTGCCGACGGCTGGGGGTTAGCAGGGCGGTTGAGATGCGAGTGTGGGTGGGTTTGAGTGTAAGCTTAAGGAAGTGTGTGCGTTGACTGTTGCTAACCCTGTGTGTATGCCTTTTGCCTTTCAGGTTTTTCAACTCATTTTTAAACTTAGAATAAAAAATCCCCAGCTGGGGGGTTTTTTTTTTTTTTCCCCCCGGCTGGGTTTTTTTTTCCTCGGTCCCGGCCGGTCTGCGAGGCGACGTTCATCGCCAAAGTTTGGGTGCGGACCGTCTGGGGACCGGGGTTTTCGTCAGGCAGGACGATTTTTTTTGAGGCTCCCGGGAACCCTGTTCCCGAGGAGCGCTGCGAATGCGTGCCGACGGCTGGGGGTTAGCAGGGCGGTTGAGATGCGAGTGTGGGTGGGTTTGAGTGTAAGCTTAAGGAAGTGTGTGTGCGTTGACTGTTGCTAACCCTGTGTGTATGCCTTTTGCCTTTCAGGTTTTTCAACTCATTTTTAAACTTAGAATAAAAAATCCCCAGCCGGGGGGTTTTTTTTTTTTTTTTCCCCCCGGCTGGGTTTTTTTTTCCTCGGTCCCGGCCGGTCTGCGAGGCGACGTTCATCGCCAAAGTTTGGGTGCGGACCGTCTGGGGACCGGGGTTTTCGTCAGGCAGGACGATTTTTTTTGAGGCTCCCGGGAACCCCGTTCCCGAGGAGCGCCGCGAATGCGTGCCGATGGCTGGGGGTTAGCAGGGCGGTTGAGATGCGAGTGTGGGTGGGTTTGAGTGTAAGCTTAAGGAAGTGTGTGTGCGTTGACTGTTGCTAACCCTGTGTGTATGCCTTTTGCCTTTCAGGTTTTTCAACTCATTTTTAAACTTAGAATAAAAAATCCCCAGCTGGGGGGTTGTTTTTTTTTTCCCCCCGGCTGGGTTTTTTTTTCCTCGGTCCCGGCCGGTCTGCGAGGCGACGTTCATCGCCAAAGTTTGGGTGCGGACCGTCTGGGGACCGGGGTTTTCGTCAGGCAGGCCGATTTTTTTTGAGGCTCCCGGGAACCCCGTTCCCGAGGACTGCCGCGAATGCGTGCCGATCGCTGGGGGTTAGCAGGGCGGTTGAGATGAGAGCGAAGGTGAGTTTGTGTGTTAGCTGACGGAGGTGTGTGTTGTGGATGACTGCTATGTTTTGTGTGTGCTGCTGTTTTTTGGGTTTCTTGTAAGAATAAAACAAGTTGTAATGAACAGTTTAGAAGTAGAAAAATGGTTCTGTTGTGTCAATATGTATCTGGCTTGTATTGTTCTGTATTTGCATTTACTGCTGAATTTCCATGTATTGCTCTATATGTTAGTTGGAGTTGTATCAGTGTATATATATAGGTTGCATTTGCAATTGCATTTGTGTACTTTGTTTCCATGTGTATTGCTGATGTGTAAATAAAAATTTTCATTCAATAAAAATTGATCCCCTAATCACCTTAATAAAGATACACCCCTCTGCCCCGCCCCCATTGGCTCCTGTCTTTATTTGGTGTCGAGTTATTTTTATTCACTCTCTTTCTTGCTTTCCCTCTCACTTTACTTCTTAGTCTTTTCCTCACTCTCCTTTTCTCTCTCTTACTTTATTTCTGTCTGTCTCTATGTCTAACTCTGTGGTTCTGTTTCTGGCTGTTTCTAGTTATGTCTCTCTCCTTCTAAGCTTATGTCTATTTAACTCCGTTTCAGGTAAGTTTGTCTGTTTCACTCTCAGTCTCCTGTGTATTTCACTCTAACTCTATTTCTGTCTATTTGTTTATCACTCTATTTCACTATATTTCTTTTCCCTGTATTTCTCTTCATTTCCCTTTCACTCTAACTGTATTTTTCTTTATTTCCCTTTCACTCTAACTCTATTTCTCTTTCATTCTAGTTCTCTGTATTTGTATGTCAGTCTATCTGTCTTTGACTGTCTTTGACTGTCTTTGACTGTCTTTGACTGTCTTTGACTGTCTTTGACTGTCTTTGACTGTCTTTGACTGTCTTTGACTGTCTTTGACTGTCTTTGACTGTCTTTGACTGTCTTTGACTGTCTTTGACTGTCTTTGACTGTCTTTGACTGTCTTTGACTGTCTTTGACTGTCTTTGACTGTCTTTGACTGTCTTTGACTGTCTTTGACTGTCTTTGACTGTCTTTGACTGTCTTTGACTGTCTTTGACTGTCTTTGACTGTCTTTGACTGTCTTTGACTGTCTTTGACTGTCTTTGACTGTCTTTGACTGTCTTTGACTGTCTTTGACTGTCTTTGACTGTCTTTGACTGTCTTTGACTGTCTTTGACTGTCTTTGACTGTCTTTGACTGTCTTTGACTGTCTTTGACTGTCTTTGACTGTCTTTGACTGTCTTTGACTGTCTTTGACTGTCTTTGACTGTCTTTGACTGTCTTTGACTGTCTTTGACTGTCTTTGACTGTCTTTGACTGTCTTTGACTGTCTTTGACTGTCTTTGACTGTCTTTGACTGTCTTTGACTGTCTTTGACTGTCTTTGACTGTCTTTGACTGTCTTTGACTGTCTTTGACTGTCTTTGACTGTCTTTGACTGTCTTTGACTGTCTTTGACTGTCTTTGACTGTCTTTGACTGTCTTTGACTGTCTTTGACTGTCTTTGACTGTCTTTGACTGTCTTTGACTGTCTTTGACTGTCTTTGACTGTCTTTGACTGTCTTTGACTGTCTTTGACTGTCTTTGACTGTCTTTGACTGTCTTTGACTGTCTTTGACTGTCTTTGACTGTCTTTGACTGTCTTTGACTGTCTTTGACTGTCTTTGACTGTCTTTGACTGTCTTTGACTGTCTTTGACTGTCTTTGACTGTCTTTGACTGTCTTTGACTGTCTTTGACTCTCCTTCTCTTTCAGTCTAACTTTACTTCTCTCTCTTTCACTCTCCTTCTCTTTGACTCTCCTTCTCTTTCAGTCTAACTTTACTTCTCTCTCTTTCACTCTCCTTCTCTTTGACTCTCCTTCTCTTTCAGTCTAACTTTACTTCTCTCTCTTTCACTCTCCTTCTCTTTGACTCTCCTTCTCTTTCAGTCTAACTTTACTTCTCTCTCTTTCACTCTCCTTCTCTTTGACTCTCCTTCTCTTTCAGTCTAACTTTACTTCTCTCTCTTTCACTCTCCTTCTCTTTGACTCTCCTTCTCTTTCAGTCTAACTTTACTTCTCTCTCTTTCACTCTCCTTCTCTTTGACTCTCCTTCTCTTTCAGTCTAACTTTACTTCTCTCTCTTTCACTCTCCTTCTCTTTGACTCTCCTTCTCTTTCAGTCTAACTTTACTTCTCTCTCTTTCACTCTCCTTCTCTTTGACTCTCCTTCTCTTTCAGTCTAACTTTACTTCTCTCTATTTCTCTTTCTCTCTAACTTTATTTCTCTTTCTCTCTCTCTATTTCTCTTTCTCTCTAACTTTATTTCTCTTTCTCTCTCTCTATTTCTCTTTCTCTCTAACTTTATTTCTCTTTCTCTCTCTCTATTTCTCTTTCTCTCTAACTTTATTTCTCTTTCTCTCTCTCTATTTCTCTTTCTCTCTAACTTTATTTCTCTTTCTCTCTCTCTATTTCTCTTTCTCTCTAACTTTATTTCTCTTTCTCTTTCTTCTTTTTCTGTCTATTTCTTTTTCTATTTCTAACTTTAAAGCAGCAGTAGGGCTTTTCAGGCGACCGGGGAGTAAATATTAAAAAAAAACTTTAACAATTTAAATAAAAATATCTACTCCCCGGTCGCCTGAAAACCCCTACTGCTGCACCAGACTTTATATTTTTATTCTTTTTATATATAGTATATATATATAGTATATATACCCTATATATACCCTATATACACTACATATATACACCCTACACACACACCCCCAATTAGTATGCAGAACACCACACCCCCTGCCCTAATTAGCCAGTCCCCCAGCACTGCCCCCAACCACACCCCCTCCCCAACCACACCCCCTACCCCTACTTAGCCCCTCCCCTAGCACCACCCCCCAACCCTAGGCCCCTCCCCTAGCACCACCCCCAGGCCCTCAGCCCCTCCCCTAGCACCACCCCCTCCCCTAATTGCCCCCTCCCCTAGCCCCACCCCTAGCTCCTGATTGGCCAGAACCCTAGCCCCACCCCCAGGCCCTGATTGGCCAGCACCCTAGCCCCACCCCCAGGCCCTGATTGGCCAGCACCCTAAGCCCACCCCCAGGCCCTGATTGGCCAGAACCCTAGCCCCACCCCCCTGCCCCTATTGGCCAGAACCCTAACCCCACCTCCAGGCCCTGATTGGCCAGGCCCCTAACCCCACCCCCAGCCCTGATTGGCCACAACCCTAACCCCACCCCCCTGCCCCTATTGGCTAGGGTTACAACAGGGGCAGTGCTAGGGTTAGGGTTGCGTTTTAGGGTTAGGGTTAGGGTTAGGGTTGCGTTTTAGGGTTAGGGTTGCGTTTGGGTTAGGGTTAGGGTTGCGGTTAGGGTTGCGGTTAGGGTTGCGGTTAGGGTTGCGGTTAGGGTTGCGGTTAGGGTTGCGGTTAGGGTTGCGGTTAGGGTTGCGGTTAGGGTTAGGGTTGCGGTTAGGGTTGCGGTTAGGGTTGCGGTTAGGGTTGCGGTTAGGGTTAGGGTTGCGGTTAGGGTTGCGGTTAGGGTTGCGGTTAGGGTTGCGGTTAGGGTTAGGGTTAGGGTTAGGGTTAGGGTTAGGGTTAGGGTTAGGGTTAGGGTTAGGGTTAGGGTTAGGGTTAGGGTTAGGGTTAGGGTTAGGGTTAGGGTTAGGGTTAGGGTTAGGGTTAGGGTTAGGGTTAGGGTTAGGGTTAGGGTTAGGGTTAGGGTTAGGGTTAGGGTTAGGGTTAGGGTTAGGGTTAGGGTTAGGGTTAGGGTTAGGGTTAGGGTTAGGGTTAGGGTTAGGGTTAGGGTTAGGGTTAGGGTTAGGGTTAGGGTTAGGGTTAGGGTTAGGGTTAGGGTTAGGGTTAGGGTTAGGGTTAGGGTTAGGGTTAGGGTTAGGGTTAGGGTTAGGGTTAGGGTTAGGGTTAGGGTTAGGGTTAGGGTTAGGGTTAGGGTTAGGGTTAGGGTTAGGGTTAGGGTTAGGGTTAGGGTTAGGGTTAGGGTTAGGGTTAGGGTTAGGGTTAGGGTTAGGGTTAGGGTTAGGGTTAGGGTTAGGGTTAGGGTTAGGGTTAGGGTTAGGGTTAGGGTTAGGGTTAGGGTTAGGGTTAGGGTTAGGGTTAGGGTTAGGGTTAGGGTTAGGGTTAGGGTTAGGGTTAGGGTTAGGGTTAGGGTTAGGGTTAGGGTTAGGGTTAGGGTTAGGGTTAGGGTTAGGGTTAGGGTTAGGGTTAGGGTTAGGGTTAGGGTTAGGGTTAGGGTTAGGGTTAGGGTTAGGGTTAGGGTTAGGGTTAGGGTTAGGGTTAGGGTTAGGGTTAGGGTTAGGGTTAGGGTTAGGGTTAGGGTTAGGGTTAGGGTTAGGGTTAGGGTTAGGGTTAGGGTTAGGGTTAGGGTTAGGGTTAGGGTTAGGGTTAGGGTTAGGGTTAGGGTTAGGGTTAGGGTTAGGGTTAGGGTTAGGGTTAGGGTTAGGGTTAGGGTTAGGGTTAGGGTTAGGGTTAGGGTTAGGGTTAGGGTTAGGGTTAGGGTTAGGGTTAGGGTTAGGGTTAGGGTTAGGGTTAGGGTTAGGGTTAGGGTTAGGGTTAGGGTTAGGGTTAGGGTTAGGGTTAGGGTTAGGGTTAGGGTTAGGGTTAGGGTTAGGGTTAGGGTTAGGGTTAGGGTTAGGGTTAGGGTTAGGGTTAGGGTTAGGGTTAGGGTTAGGGTTAGGGTTAGGGTTAGGGTTAGGGTTAGGGTTAGGGTTAGGGTTAGGGTTAGGGTTAGGGTTAGGGTTAGGGTTAGGGTTAGGGTTAGGGTTAGGGTTAGGGTTAGGGTTAGGGTTAGGGTTAGGGTTAGGGTTAGGGTTAGGGTTAGGGTTAGGGTTAGGGTTAGGGTTAGGGTTAGGGTTAGGGTTAGGGTTAGGGTTAGGGTTAGGGTTAGGGTTAGGGTTAGGGTTAGGGTTAGGGTTAGGGTTAGGGTTAGGGTTAGGGTTAGGGTTAGGGTTAGGGTTAGGGTTAGGGTTAGGGTTAGGGTTAGGGTTAGGGTTAGGGTTAGGGTTAGGGTTAGGGTTAGGGTTAGGGTTAGGGTTAGGGTTAGGGTTAGGGTTAGGGTTAGGGTTAGGGTTAGGGTTAGGGTTAGGGTTAGGGTTAGGGTTAGGGTTAGGGTTAGGGTTAGGGTTAGGGTTAGGGTTAGGGTTAGGGTTAGGGTTAGGGTTAGGGTTAGGGTTAGGGTTAGGGTTAGGGTTAGGGTTAGGGTTAGGGTTAGGGTTAGGGTTAGGGTTAGGGTTAGGGTTAGGGTTAGGGTTAGGGTTAGGGTTAGGGTTAGGGTTAGGGTTAGGGTTAGGGTTAGGGTTAGGGTTAGGGTTAGGGTTAGGGTTAGGGTTAGGGTTAGGGTTAGGGTTAGGGTTAGGGTTAGGGTTAGGGTTAGGGTTAGGGTTAGGGTTAGGGTTAGGGTTAGGGTTAGGGTTAGGGTTAGGGTTAGGGTTAGGGTTAGGGTTAGGGTTAGGGTTAGGGTTAGGGTTAGGGTTAGGGTTAGGGTTAGGGTTAGGGTTAGGGTTAGGGTTAGGGTTAGGGTTAGGGTTAGGGTTAGGGTTAGGGTTAGGGTTAGGGTTAGGGTTAGGGTTAGGGTTAGGGTTAGGGTTAGGGTTAGGGTTAGGGTTAGGGTTAGGGTTAGGGTTAGGGTTAGGGTTAGGGTTAGGGTTAGGGTTAGGGTTAGGGTTAGGGTTAGGGTTAGGGTTAGGGTTAGGGTTAGGGTTAGGGTTAGGGTTAGGGTTAGGGTTAGGGTTAGGGTTAGGGTTAGGGTTAGGGTTAGGGTTAGGGTTAGGGTTAGGGTTAGGGTTAGGGTTAGGGTTAGGGTTAGGGTTAGGGTTAGGGTTAGGGTTAGGGTTAGGGTTAGGGTTAGGGTTAGGGTTAGGGTTAGGGTTAGGGTTAGGGTTAGGGTTAGGGTTAGGGTTAGGGTTAGGGTTAGGGTTAGGGTTAGGGTTAGGGTTAGGGTTAGGGTTAGGGTTAGGGTTAGGGTTAGGGTTAGGGTTAGGGTTAGGGTTAGGGTTAGGGTTAGGGTTAGGGTTAGGGTTAGGGTTAGGGTTAGGGTTAGGGTTAGGGTTAGGGTTAGGGTTAGGGTTAGGGTTAGGGTTAGGGTTAGGGTTAGGGTTAGGGTTAGGGTTAGGGTTAGGGTTAGGGTTAGGGTTAGGGTTAGGGTTAGGGTTAGGGTTAGGGTTAGGGTTAGGGTTAGGGTTAGGGTTAGGGTTAGGGTTAGGGTTAGGGTTAGGGTTAGGGTTAGGGTTAGGGTTAGGGTTAGGGTTAGGGTTAGGGTTAGGGTTAGGGTTAGGGTTAGGGTTAGGGTTAGGGTTAGGGTTAGGGTTAGGGTTAGGGTTAGGGTTAGGGTTAGGGTTAGGGTTAGGGTTAGGGTTAGGGTTAGGGTTAGGGTTAGGGTTAGGGTTAGGGTTAGGGTTAGGGTTAGGGTTAGGGTTAGGGTTAGGGTTAGGGTTAGGGTTAGGGTTAGGGTTAGGGTTAGGGTTAGGGTTAGGGTTAGGGTTAGGGTTAGGGTTAGGGTTAGGGTTAGGGTTAGGGTTAGGGTTAGGGTTAGGGTTAGGGTTAGGGTTAGGGTTAGGGTTAGGGTTAGGGTTAGGGTTAGGGTTAGGGTTAGGGTTAGGGTTAGGGTTAGGGTTAGGGTTAGGGTTAGGGTTAGGGTTAGGGTTAGGGTTAGGGTTAGGGTTAGGGTTAGGGTTAGGGTTAGGGTTAGGGTTAGGGTTAGGGTTAGGGTTAGGGTTAGGGTTAGGGTTAGGGTTAGGGTTAGGGTTAGGGTTAGGGTTAGGGTTAGGGTTAGGGTTAGGGTTAGGGTTAGGGTTAGGGTTAGGGTTAGGGTTAGGGTTAGGGTTAGGGTTAGGGTTAGGGTTAGGGTTAGGGTTAGGGTTAGGGTTAGGGTTAGGGTTAGGGTTAGGGTTAGGGTTAGGGTTAGGGTTAGGGTTAGGGTTAGGGTTAGGGTTAGGGTTAGGGTTAGGGTTAGGGTTAGGGTTAGGGTTAGGGTTAGGGTTAGGGTTAGGGTTAGGGTTAGGGTTAGGGTTAGGGTTAGGGTTAGGGTTAGGGTTAGGGTTAGGGTTAGGGTTAGGGTTAGGGTTAGGGTTAGGGTTAGGGTTAGGGTTAGGGTTAGGGTTAGGGTTAGGGTTAGGGTTAGGGTTAGGGTTAGGGTTAGGGTTAGGGTTAGGGTTAGGGTTAGGGTTAGGGTTAGGGTTAGGGTTAGGGTTAGGGTTAGGGTTAGGGTTAGGGTTAGGGTTAGGGTTAGGGTTAGGGTTAGGGTTAGGGTTAGGGTTAGGGTTAGGGTTAGGGTTAGGGTTAGGGTTAGGGTTAGGGTTAGGGTTAGGGTTAGGGTTAGGGTTAGGGTTAGGGTTAGGGTTAGGGTTAGGGTTAGGGTTAGGGTTAGGGTTAGGGTTAGGGTTAGGGTTAGGGTTAGGGTTAGGGTTAGGGTTAGGGTTAGGGTTAGGGTTAGGGTTAGGGTTAGGGTTAGGGTTAGGGTTAGGGTTAGGGTTAGGGTTAGGGTTAGGGTTAGGGTTAGGGTTAGGGTTAGGGTTAGGGTTAGGGTTAGGGTTAGGGTTAGGGTTAGGGTTAGGGTTAGGGTTAGGGTTAGGGTTAGGGTTAGGGTTAGGGTTAGGGTTAGGGTTAGGGTTAGGGTTAGGGTTAGGGTTAGGGTTAGGGTTAGGGTTAGGGTTAGGGTTAGGGTTAGGGTTAGGGTTAGGGTTAGGGTTAGGGTTAGGGTTAGGGTTAGGGTTAGGGTTAGGGTTAGGGTTAGGGTTAGGGTTAGGGTTAGGGTTAGGGTTAGGGTTAGGGTTAGGGTTAGGGTTAGGGTTAGGGTTAGGGTTAGGGTTAGGGTTAGGGTTAGGGTTAGGGTTAGGGTTAGGGTTAGGGTTAGGGTTAGGGTTAGGGTTAGGGTTAGGGTTAGGGTTAGGGTTAGGGTTAGGGTTAGGGTTAGGGTTAGGGTTAGGGTTAGGGTTAGGGTTAGGGTTAGGGTTAGGGTTAGGGTTAGGGTTAGGGTTAGGGTTAGGGTTAGGGTTAGGGTTAGGGTTAGGGTTAGGGTTAGGGTTAGGGTTAGGGTTAGGGTTAGGGTTAGGGTTAGGGTTAGGGTTAGGGTTAGGGTTAGGGTTAGGGTTAGGGTTAGGGTTAGGGTTAGGGTTAGGGTTAGGGTTAGGGTTAGGGTTAGGGTTAGGGTTAGGGTTAGGGTTAGGGTTAGGGTTAGGGTTAGGGTTAGGGTTAGGGTTAGGGTTAGGGTTAGGGTTAGGGTTAGGGTTAGGGTTAGGGTTAGGGTTAGGGTTAGGGTTAGGGTTAGGGTTAGGGTTAGGGTTAGGGTTAGGGTTAGGGTTAGGGTTAGGGTTAGGGTTAGGGTTAGGGTTAGGGTTAGGGTTAGGGTTAGGGTTAGGGTTAGGGTTAGGGTTAGGGTTAGGGTTAGGGTTAGGGTTAGGGTTAGGGTTAGGGTTAGGGTTAGGGTTAGGGTTAGGGTTAGGGTTAGGGTTAGGGTTAGGGTTAGGGTTAGGGTTAGGGTTAGGGTTAGGGTTAGGGTTAGGGTTAGGGTTAGGGTTAGGGTTAGGGTTAGGGTTAGGGTTAGGGTTAGGGTTAGGGTTAGGGTTAGGGTTAGGGTTAGGGTTAGGGTTAGGGTTAGGGTTAGGGTTAGGGTTAGGGTTAGGGTTAGGGTTAGGGTTAGGGTTAGGGTTAGGGTTAGGGTTAGGGTTAGGGTTAGGGTTAGGGTTAGGGTTAGGGTTAGGGTTAGGGTTAGGGTTAGGGTTAGGGTTAGGGTTAGGGTTAGGGTTAGGGTTAGGGTTAGGGTTAGGGTTAGGGTTAGGGTTAGGGTTAGGGTTAGGGTTAGGGTTAGGGTTAGGGTTAGGGTTAGGGTTAGGGTTAGGGTTAGGGTTAGGGTTAGGGTTAGGGTTAGGGTTAGGGTTAGGGTTAGGGTTAGGGTTAGGGTTAGGGTTAGGGTTAGGGTTAGGGTTAGGGTTAGGGTTAGGGTTAGGGTTAGGGTTAGGGTTAGGGTTAGGGTTAGGGTTAGGGTTAGGGTTAGGGTTAGGGTTAGGGTTAGGGTTAGGGTTAGGGTTAGGGTTAGGGTTAGGGTTAGGGTTAGGGTTAGGGTTAGGGTTAGGGTTAGGGTTAGGGTTAGGGTTAGGGTTAGGGTTAGGGTTAGGGTTAGGGTTAGGGTTAGGGTTAGGGTTAGGGTTAGGGTTAGGGTTAGGGTTAGGGTTAGGGTTAGGGTTAGGGTTAGGGTTAGGGTTAGGGTTAGGGTTAGGGTTAGGGTTAGGGTTAGGGTTAGGGTTAGGGTTAGGGTTAGGGTTAGGGTTAGGGTTAGGGTTAGGGTTAGGGTTAGGGTTAGGGTTAGGGTTAGGGTTAGGGTTAGGGTTAGGGTTAGGGTTAGGGTTAGGGTTAGGGTTAGGGTTAGGGTTAGGGTTAGGGTTAGGGTTAGGGTTAGGGTTAGGGTTAGGGTTAGGGTTAGGGTTAGGGTTAGGGTTAGGGTTAGGGTTAGGGTTAGGGTTAGGGTTAGGGTTAGGGTTAGGGTTAGGGTTAGGGTTAGGGTTAGGGTTAGGGTTAGGGTTAGGGTTAGGGTTAGGGTTAGGGTTAGGGTTAGGGTTAGGGTTAGGGTTAGGGTTAGGGTTAGGGTTAGGGTTAGGGTTAGGGTTAGGGTTAGGGTTAGGGTTAGGGTTAGGGTTAGGGTTAGGGTTAGGGTTAGGGTTAGGGTTAGGGTTAGGGTTAGGGTTAGGGTTAGGGTTAGGGTTAGGGTTAGGGTTAGGGTTAGGGTTAGGGTTAGGGTTAGGGTTAGGGTTAGGGTTAGGGTTAGGGTTAGGGTTAGGGTTAGGGTTAGGGTTAGGGTTAGGGTTAGGGTTAGGGTTAGGGTTAGGGTTAGGGTTAGGGTTAGGGTTAGGGTTAGGGTTAGGGTTAGGGTTAGGGTTAGGGTTAGGGTTAGGGTTAGGGTTAGGGTTAGGGTTAGGGTTAGGGTTAGGGTTAGGGTTAGGGTTAGGGTTAGGGTTAGGGTTAGGGTTAGGGTTAGGGTTAGGGTTAGGGTTAGGGTTAGGGTTAGGGTTAGGGTTAGGGTTAGGGTTAGGGTTAGGGTTAGGGTTAGGGTTAGGGTTAGGGTTAGGGTTAGGGTTAGGGTTAGGGTTAGGGTTAGGGTTAGGGTTAGGGTTAGGGTTAGGGTTAGGGTTAGGGTTAGGGTTAGGGTTAGGGTTAGGGTTAGGGTTAGGGTTAGGGTTAGGGTTAGGGTTAGGGTTAGGGTTAGGGTTAGGGTTAGGGTTAGGGTTAGGGTTAGGGTTAGGGTTAGGGTTAGGGTTAGGGTTAGGGTTAGGGTTAGGGTTAGGGTTAGGGTTAGGGTTAGGGTTAGGGTTAGGGTTAGGGTTAGGGTTAGGGTTAGGGTTAGGGTTAGGGTTAGGGTTAGGGTTAGGGTTAGGGTTAGGGTTAGGGTTAGGGTTAGGGTTAGGGTTAGGGTTAGGGTTAGGGTTAGGGTTAGGGTTAGGGTTAGGGTTAGGGTTAGGGTTAGGGTTAGGGTTAGGGTTAGGGTTAGGGTTAGGGTTAGGGTTAGGGTTAGGGTTAGGGTTAGGGTTAGGGTTAGGGTTAGGGTTAGGGTTAGGGTTAGGGTTAGGGTTAGGGTTAGGGTTAGGGTTAGGGTTAGGGTTAGGGTTAGGGTTAGGGTTAGGGTTAGGGTTAGGGTTAGGGTTAGGGTTAGGGTTAGGGTTAGGGTTAGGGTTAGGGTTAGGGTTAGGGTTAGGGTTAGGGTTAGGGTTAGGGTTAGGGTTAGGGTTAGGGTTAGGGTTAGGGTTAGGGTTAGGGTTAGGGTTAGGGTTAGGGTTAGGGTTAGGGTTAGGGTTAGGGTTAGGGTTAGGGTTAGGGTTAGGGTTAGGGTTAGGGTTAGGGTTAGGGTTAGGGTTAGGGTTAGGGTTAGGGTTAGGGTTAGGGTTAGGGTTAGGGTTAGGGTTAGGGTTAGGGTTAGGGTTAGGGTTAGGGTTAGGGTTAGGGTTAGGGTTAGGGTTAGGGTTAGGGTTAGGGTTAGGGTTAGGGTTAGGGTTAGGGTTAGGGTTAGGGTTAGGGTTAGGGTTAGGGTTAGGGTTAGGGTTAGGGTTAGGGTTAGGGTTAGGGTTAGGGTTAGGGTTAGGGTTAGGGTTAGGGTTAGGGTTAGGGTTAGGGTTAGGGTTAGGGTTAGGGTTAGGGTTAGGGTTAGGGTTAGGGTTAGGGTTAGGGTTAGGGTTAGGGTTAGGGTTAGGGTTAGGGTTAGGGTTAGGGTTAGGGTTAGGGTTAGGGTTAGGGTTAGGGTTAGGGTTAGGGTTAGGGTTAGGGTTAGGGTTAGGGTTAGGGTTAGGGTTAGGGTTAGGGTTAGGGTTAGGGTTAGGGTTAGGGTTAGGGTTAGGGTTAGGGTTAGGGTTAGGGTTAGGGTTAGGGTTAGGGTTAGGGTTAGGGTTAGGGTTAGGGTTAGGGTTAGGGTTAGGGTTAGGGTTAGGGTTAGGGTTAGGGTTAGGGTTAGGGTTAGGGTTAGGGTTAGGGTTAGGGTTAGGGTTAGGGTTAGGGTTAGGGTTAGGGTTAGGGTTAGGGTTAGGGTTAGGGTTAGGGTTAGGGTTAGGGTTAGGGTTAGGGTTAGGGTTAGGGTTAGGGTTAGGGTTAGGGTTAGGGTTAGGGTTAGGGTTAGGGTTAGGGTTAGGGTTAGGGTTAGGGTTAGGGTTAGGGTTAGGGTTAGGGTTAGGGTTAGGGTTAGGGTTAGGGTTAGGGTTAGGGTTAGGGTTAGGGTTAGGGTTAGGGTTAGGGTTAGGGTTAGGGTTAGGGTTAGGGTTAGGGTTAGGGTTAGGGTTAGGGTTAGGGTTAGGGTTAGGGTTAGGGTTAGGGTTAGGGTTAGGGTTAGGGTTAGGGTTAGGGTTAGGGTTAGGGTTAGGGTTAGGGTTAGGGTTAGGGTTAGGGTTAGGGTTAGGGTTAGGGTTAGGGTTAGGGTTAGGGTTAGGGTTAGGGTTAGGGTTAGGGTTAGGGTTAGGGTTAGGGTTAGGGTTAGGGTTAGGGTTAGGGTTAGGGTTAGGGTTAGGGTTAGGGTTAGGGTTAGGGTTAGGGTTAGGGTTAGGGTTAGGGTTAGGGTTAGGGTTAGGGTTAGGGTTAGGGTTAGGGTTAGGGTTAGGGTTAGGGTTAGGGTTAGGGTTAGGGTTAGGGTTAGGGTTAGGGTTAGGGTTAGGGTTAGGGTTAGGGTTAGGGTTAGGGTTAGGGTTAGGGTTAGGGTTAGGGTTAGGGTTAGGGTTAGGGTTAGGGTTAGGGTTAGGGTTAGGGTTAGGGTTAGGGTTAGGGTTAGGGTTAGGGTTAGGGTTAGGGTTAGGGTTAGGGTTAGGGTTAGGGTTAGGGTTAGGGTTAGGGTTAGGGTTAGGGTTAGGGTTAGGGTTAGGGTTAGGGTTAGGGTTAGGGTTAGGGTTAGGGTTAGGGTTAGGGTTAGGGTTAGGGTTAGGGTTAGGGTTAGGGTTAGGGTTAGGGTTAGGGTTAGGGTTAGGGTTAGGGTTAGGGTTAGGGTTAGGGTTAGGGTTAGGGTTAGGGTTAGGGTTAGGGTTAGGGTTAGGGTTAGGGTTAGGGTTAGGGTTAGGGTTAGGGTTAGGGTTAGGGTTAGGGTTAGGGTTAGGGTTAGGGTTAGGGTTAGGGTTAGGGTTAGGGTTAGGGTTAGGGTTAGGGTTAGGGTTAGGGTTAGGGTTAGGGTTAGGGTTAGGGTTAGGGTTAGGGTTAGGGTTAGGGTTAGGGTTAGGGTTAGGGTTAGGGTTAGGGTTAGGGTTAGGGTTAGGGTTAGGGTTAGGGTTAGGGTTAGGGTTAGGGTTAGGGTTAGGGTTAGGGTTAGGGTTAGGGTTAGGGTTAGGGTTAGGGTTAGGGTTAGGGTTAGGGTTAGGGTTAGGGTTAGGGTTAGGGTTAGGGTTAGGGTTAGGGTTAGGGTTAGGGTTAGGGTTAGGGTTAGGGTTAGGGTTAGGGTTAGGGTTAGGGTTAGGGTTAGGGTTAGGGTTAGGGTTAGGGTTAGGGTTAGGGTTAGGGTTAGGGTTAGGGTTAGGGTTAGGGTTAGGGTTAGGGTTAGGGTTAGGGTTAGGGTTAGGGTTAGGGTTAGGGTTAGGGTTAGGGTTAGGGTTAGGGTTAGGGTTAGGGTTAGGGTTAGGGTTAGGGTTAGGGTTAGGGTTAGGGTTAGGGTTAGGGTTAGGGTTAGGGTTAGGGTTAGGGTTAGGGTTAGGGTTAGGGTTAGGGTTAGGGTTAGGGTTAGGGTTAGGGTTAGGGTTAGGGTTAGGGTTAGGGTTAGGGTTAGGGTTAGGGTTAGGGTTAGGGTTAGGGTTAGGGTTAGGGTTAGGGTTAGGGTTAGGGTTAGGGTTAGGGTTAGGGTTAGGGTTAGGGTTAGGGTTAGGGTTAGGGTTAGGGTTAGGGTTAGGGTTAGGGTTAGGGTTAGGGTTAGGGTTAGGGTTAGGGTTAGGGTTAGGGTTAGGGTTAGGGTTAGGGTTAGGGTTAGGGTTAGGGTTAGGGTTAGGGTTAGGGTTAGGGTTAGGGTTAGGGTTAGGGTTAGGGTTAGGGTTAGGGTTAGGGTTAGGGTTAGGGTTAGGGTTAGGGTTAGGGTTAGGGTTAGGGTTAGGGTTAGGGTTAGGGTTAGGGTTAGGGTTAGGGTTAGGGTTAGGGTTAGGGTTAGGGTTAGGGTTAGGGTTAGGGTTAGGGTTAGGGTTAGGGTTAGGGTTAGGGTTAGGGTTAGGGTTAGGGTTAGGGTTAGGGTTAGGGTTAGGGTTAGGGTTAGGGTTAGGGTTAGGGTTAGGGTTAGG
>WQNJ02000278.1:0-38813 GCA_016584745.2 Phylloscopus trochilus trochilus | reverse complement strand
GGATTTTGGGTGATTTTGGGGCGCTTTGGGGTGATTTTGGGGATTTTGGGGCCGGCACTCACATGGCGGGCGTGCCGGGGGTCTGCGGGTTGTAGGGCTGGCTGACTTGGGGCGATTTTGGGGTCATTTTGGGGTGATTTGGGGCGATTTTGGGGTGATTTTGGGGTGATTTTGGGGCCATTTTGGGGTATTCGGGGTGATTTTGGCGTGATTCGGGGTGATTTTGGGTGATTTTGGGGGGATTTTGGGGCCGGCACTCACATGGCGGGCGTGCGGGGGTCTGCGGGTTGTAGGGCTGGCTGACTTGGGGCGATTTTGGGGTCATTTTGGGGTGATTTGGGGCCATTTTTGGGTGATTTGGGGTGATTTTGGGGTATTTTGGGGTGATTTTGGGGGGATTTTGGGGTGATTTTGGGGTGATTTTGGGGTGATTTGGGGTGATTTGGGGCCATTTTGGGGTGATTTTGGGGCCGGGACTCACATGGCGGGCGTGCCGGGGGTCTGCGGGTTGTAGGGCTGGCTGACTTGGGGCGATTTTGGGCTGATTTTGGGGTGATTTGGGGTGATTTTGGGGTGATTTGGGGTGATTTTGGGGTGATTTTGGGGTGATTTGGGGTGATTTGGGGCCATTTTGGGGGATTTTGGGGGCTCAGACTCACATGGCGGGCGTGCCGGGGGTCTGCGGGTTGTAGGGCTGGCTGACTTGGGGTCATTTTGGGCTGATTTTGGGGTGCTTTGGGGTGATTTTGGGGTGATTTTGGGTGATTTTGGGGTGATTTTGGGGTGATTTTGGGTGATTTTGGGGCTGTGACTCACATGGCAGGCGTGCCGGGGGTCTGCGGGTTGTAGGGCTGGCTGACTTGGGGCGATTTTGGGGTCATTTTGGGGTGCTTTGGGGCGATTTTGGGGGGATTTTGGGTGATTTTGGGGGCTCAGACTCACATGGCGGGCGTGCCGGGGGTCTGCGGGTTGTAGGGCTGCTGACTTGGGGTGATTTTGGGGTCATTTTGGGGTCATTTTGGGGTATCTAGGGTCATTTTGGGGTGCTTTGGGGTGATTTTGGGGTGATTCGGGGTGATTTTGGGGGGATTTTGGGGTGATTTTGGGGTGATTTGGGGCCATTTTGGGGTGATTTTGGGGCTGTGACTCACATGGCGGGCGTGCCGGGGGTCTGCGGGTTGTAGGGCTGGCTGACTTGGGCGATTTTGGGGTCATTTTGGGGTGATTTGGGGTGATTTGGGTTGATTTGGGGTGATTTGGGTGATTTGGGGTGATTTTGGGCTGTGACTCACATGGCGGGCGTGCCGGGGGTCTGCGGGTTGTAGGGCTGGCTGACTTGGGGCGATTTTGGGGTATTTGGGGCCATTTTGGGGGATTTTGGGGGCTCAGACTCACATGGCGGGCATGCCGGGGGTCTGCGGGTTGTAGGGCTGGCTGACTTGGGGCGATTTTGGGGTCATTTTGGGGTGATTCGGGGTGATTTTGGGGTGATTTGGGGTGATTTTGGGGCGATTTTGGGGTGTTTGGGGTGATTTTGGGGGGATTTGGGGCTCAGACTCACATGGCGGGCGTGCCGGGGGTCTGCGGGTTGTAGGGCTGGCTGACTTGGGGTGATTTTGGGGTATTTGGGGTGATTTTGGGGTGATTTGGGGTGATTTTGGGGTGATTTTGGGGTGATTTTGGGTGATTTTGGGGTGATTTTGGGTGATTTGGGGGGATTTTGGGCTGTGACTCACATGGCGGGCGTGCCGGGGGTCTGCGGGTTGTAGGGCTGGCTGACTTGGGGCGATTTTGGGGTGATTTTGGGGTGCTTTGGGGTGATTTTGGGGTGATTTTGGGGCCAGGACTCACATGGCGGGCGTGCCGGGGGTCTGCGGGTTGTAGGGCTGGCTGACTTGGGGCGATTTTGGGGTATTTTGGGTGATTTTGGGGCCATTTTGGGGTGATTTGTGGGATTTTGGGGCTCTGACTCACATGGCGGGCGTGCCGGGGGTCTGCGGGTTGTAGGGCTGGCTGACTTGGGGCGAGGCGGGGTCATTTGGGGTGATTCGGGGTGATTCAGGTGATTTTGGGGTGATTTGGGGTGATTTTGGGGTAATTTTGGGGGATTTTGGGGGCTCAGACTCACATGGCGGGCGTGCCGGGGGTCTGCGGGTTGTAGGGCTGGCTGACTTGGGGCGAGGCGGGGTCGGGGTAGCCGGGGGTCTGCGGGTTGGGGGTGCCCCCGTAGCCCTGCGGCGACGGCGTCGGCTCGTCCTCAAAGCCGTACTCGAACTCCTCGTCCGCCCTGCGGGGAGAGACCCCCAGAGTGTCAGGGGGGGACCCCAAAAATGGGGAACAGACCCCCAAAGTGTCAGGGGGGGACCCCCAAACATGGGAACAGACCCCCAAAAGTGGGGAACAGCCCCCCCAAAGTGTGAGAGAGAGACCCCAAAAGTGTCACGGGAGGACCCCCAAAAATGGGGAAACCCCCCCCAAAATGGGGAACAGCTCCCCCCAAAAATGGGGAACAGCCCCCCCAAAATGGGGAACAGCCCCCCCAAAGTGTGAGAGAGAGACCCCAAAAGTGTCACGGGAGGACCCCAAAAATGGGGAACCCCCCCCCAAAATGGGGAACAGCTCCCCCCAAAAATGGGGAACAGCCCCCCCAAAATGGGGAACAGCCCCCCCAAAGTGTGAGAGAGACCCCCAAAGTGTCAGGGGGGGACCCCCAAAATGGGGAACAGACCCCCCAAAAATGGGGAACAGGCCCCCCAAAGTGTGTGAGAGAGACCCCAAAAGTGTCAGGGGGGGGACCCCAAAAATGGGGAACCCCCAAAGTGTGAGAGAGAGACCCCAAAAGTGTGAGACCCCCAAAGTGTCAGGGGGGACCCCCAAAATGGGGAACAGACCCCCCAAAGTGAGAGAGAGAGAGACCCCCAAAGTGTGAGACCCCCAAAGTGTCAGGGGGGGACCCCCAAAAATGGGGAACCCCCAAAGTGTGAGAGAGAGACACCGAAAATGGGGAACAGCCCCCCCAAAATGGGGAACAGCCCCATCCAGAAATGGGGAACAGCCCTCCCAAAGTGTGAGAGAGAGACCCCAAAATGTGAGAGAGAGACCCTCAAAGTGTCAGGGGAGGACCCCAAAAATGGGGAACAGACCCCCCAAAGTGTCAGGGGGGGAGCCCCAAAAATGGGCAACCGACCCCCAAAAATGGGGAACAGCCCCCCCCAGGAGTGAGAGAGAGAGACCCCAAAAGGTGTGAGACCCCCAAAGTTTCAGGGGGGGGACCCCAAAAAATGGGGAACAGACCCCCCAAAATGGGGAACAGCCCCCCCAGGAGTGAGAGAGAGAACCCCCAAAGTGTCAGGGGGGGACCCCCAAAATGGGGAACAGACCCCCAAAATGGGGAACAGCCCCCCAAAAATGGGGAACAGCCCTCCCAAAATGGGGAACAGACCCCCCAGGAGTGTGAGACCCCAAAACTGTGAGAGACCCCCAAAAGTGTGAGAGAGAGACCCCAAAAATGGGGAACAGACCCCCAAAGTGTCAGGGGGGGAACCCCAAAGTGTGAGAGACCCCAAAAATGGGGAACAGACCCCCCAGGAGTGTGAGAGAGAGACCCCAAAAGTGTGAGAGAGAGACCCCAAAAGTGTCAGGGGGGGACCCCCAAAATGGGGAACAGACCCCCAAAGTGTGAGAGAGAGACCCCAAAGTGTCAGGGGGGGACCCCAAAAATGGGGAACCCCCAAAGTGTGAGAGAGAGACCCCAAAAGTGACAGAGGGGGACCCCCAAACATGGGGAACAGCCCCCCCCAAAGTGTGAGAGAGAGACCCCAAAATGGGGAACAGCCCCCCCAAAAATGGGGAACAGCCCCCCCAGGAGTGTGAGAGAGAGGGGACCCCAAAAGTGTGAGAGACCCCCAAAGTGTGAGAGACCCCAAAGTGTCAGGTGGGGACCCCCAAAAATGGGGAACAGCCCCCCCAAAAATGGGGAACAGCCCCCCAGGAGTGTGAGAGAGAGGGGACCCCAAAAGTGTGAGAGACCCCCAAAGTGTGAGAGACCCCCAAAGTGTCAGGGGGGGACCCCAAAAAATGGGAAACAGCCCCCCCAAAAATGGGGAACAGCCCCCCAAAGTGTGTGAGAGAGAGACCCTAAAAGTGAGAGTGAGACCCCAAAAGTGAGAGTGAGACCCCAAAAGTGTGAGAAAGAGACCCCAAAAATGGGGAACAGCCCCCCCAAAATGGGGAACAGCCCCCCCAGAGTGTGAGAGAGAGACCCTAAAAGTGAGAGACCCCAACAATGGGGAACGGCCCCCCCAAAGTGTGAGAGAGAGACCCCAAAAATGTGAGAGAGAGACCCCAGAAGTGAGAGACCCCAAAAGTGTCAGGGGGGGACCCCCAAAAATGGGGAACAGCCCCCCCAAAGTGTGAGAGAGAGAGACCCCAAAGTGTCAGGGGGGACCCCCAAATGGGGAACAGACCCCCCAAAAATGGGGAACAGCCCCCCAAAGTGTGTGAGAGAGACCCCAAAAGTGTGAGAGGGACCCCCAAACATGGGGAACAGCCCCCCCCCAAAGTGTGAGAGAGAGACCCCAAAATGGGGAACAGCCCCCCCAAAAATGGGGAACAGCCCCCCCAGGAGTGTGAGAGAGACCCCAAAAGTGTGAGACCCCAAAAGTGTGAGAGGGACCCCCAAAGTGTCAGGGGGGGACCCCCAGAAATTGGGAACAGCCCCCCCAAAATGGGGAACAGACCCCACAAAGTGTCAGGGGGGGACCCCAAAAAATGGGGAACCGACCCCCAAAGTGTGAGAGAGAGAGACCCCCAAAGTGTCAGGGGGGGACCCCAAAAATGGGGAACAAACCCCCAAAGAGTGAGAGAGAGACCCCAAAAATGGGAACCCCCAAAGTGTGAGACCCCAAAAGTATGAGAAAGAGACCCAAAAATGGGGAACCCCCAAAGTGTGAGACCCCAAAAGTATGAGAAGAGACCCCAAAAATGGGGAACAGCCCCCCCAAAGTGTGAGAGAGAGACCCCAAAAGTGTCAGGGAGGGACCCCCAAAATGGGGAACAGACCCCCCAGGAGTGAAAGAGAGAGACCCCAAAAATGGGGAACAGACCCCCCCAAAATGGGGAACAGCCCCCCCAAAGTGTGAGAGAGAGGGGACCCCAAAGTGTGAGAGACCCCAAAAGTGTGAGAGAGAGACCCCAAAAATGGGGAACAGCCCCCCAAAGTGTGAGACCCCAAAACTGTGAGAGACCCCAAAGTGTGTGAGAGAGAGAGACCCCAAAAGTGTCAGGGGGGGACCCCCAAAAATGGGAACAGACCCCCCAAAGTGTGAGACCCCAAAACTGTGAGAGACCCCCAAAGTGTCAGGGGGGGACCCCAAAAATGGGGAACAGACCCCCCAAAATGGGGAACAGCCCCCCCAAAGTGTGAGAGAGAGACCCCAAAAGTGTCAGGGGGGGACCCCCAAAATGGGGAACAGACCCCCCAGGAGTGACAGAGAGAGACCCCCAAAGTGTCAGGGGGGGACCCCCAAAGTGTGAAACAGCCCCCCCAAAAGTGTGAGGGGGGGACTCCAAAAATGGGAACCCCCCTCCCCAAAAACGTTCTTACCTGGAAAGGGTGGTGGGGTTGTTTTGGGGTTATTTGGGGTTATTTGGGGTTATTTGGGTGGGGGTCTCACCTGGAGGGCGTGTTTGGGGTTATTTGGGGTTATTTTGGGTTATTTTGGGTGGGGGTCTCACCTGGAGGGCGTGTTGGGGTTATTTGGGTTGGGGTCTCACCTGGAGGGCGTGTTGGGGTTATTTGGGGTTATTTTGGGTTATTTTGGGGTTATTTTGGGTGGGGGTCTCACCTGGAGGGCGTGTTGGGGTTATTTTGGCTTATTTGGGGTGGGGGTCTCACCTGGAGGGCGTGTTGGGGTTATTTTGGGTTATTTTGGGTGGGGGTCTCACCTGGAGGGTGTGTTTTGGGTTATTTTGGGTTATTTGGGGCGGGGGTCTCACCTGGAGGGCGTGTTGGGGTTATTTGGGCGGGGGTCTCACCTGGAGGGCGTGTTGGAGTTATTTTGGGTTATTTTGGGTGGGGGTCTCACCTGGAGGGGGTGTTGGGGTTATTTGGGTGGGGGTCTCACCTGGAGGGCGTGTTGGGGTTATTTTGGGTGGGGGTCTCACCTGGAGGGGGTGTTGGGGTTATTTGGGTGGGGGTCTCACCTGGAGGGCGTGTTGGGGTTATTTTGGGGTTATTTTGGGCGGGGGTCTCACCTGGAGGGCGTGTTGGGGTTATTTGGGTTGTTTTGGGGTTATTTGGGGTTATTTTGGGCGGGGGTCTCACCTGGAGGGTGTGTTTTGGGTTATTTTGGGGTTATTTTGGGTGGGGGTCTCACCTGGAGGGCGGTGTTTGGGTTATTTGGGGTTATTTGGGGTTATTTTGGGTTATTTTGGGTGGGGGTCTCACCTGGAGGGGGTGTTGGGGTTGTTGGGGTCCCAGGCCCCGCTCTGGGCCGGGGTCCTGCTCCCGTCGTGCAGGGGGGTCTGCGAGCCGTAGTGGGGGGTGCGGCTCCCTGGGGGGGGCACCCCGAGAGTGTCAGAGACCCCCAGAGACCCCCAGGGACCCCCCCTGAGACCCCTCAGAGACCCCCCAGAGACCCCCAGAGACCCCTCAGAGACCCCCAGAGACCCCCCAGAGACCCCCCAGAGACCCCTCAGAGACCCCCCCAGGGACCCCCAGAGACCCCCCAGAGACCCCCAGGGACCCCCCAGAGACCCCCCAGAGACCCCCAGGGACCCCCCAGACACCCCCCAGAGACCCCCCCAGAGACCCCCAGAGACCCCCAGGGACCCCCCAGGGACCCCCCAGGGACCCCCAGAGACCCCCCAGAGACCCCCAGAGACCCCTCAGAGACCCCCAGAGACCCCCAGGGACCCCCAGAGACCCCCAGAGACCCCCAGAGACCCTCAGAGACCCCCAGAGACCCCCAGAGACCCCCCAGAGACCCCCAGGGGGGTCCCCAGAGCTCCTCCTGGGGCTGGGACCCCCTGGATCGTCCCCAAATGTCCCCAAACGTCCCAGGACTGCCCCCAAAATGTCCCCAGGTGCCCCCCAGGTGCCCCCCCAGGTGCCCCCCAAGCCCCCCCAGGTGCCCCCAATGCCCCCCCAAGCCCCCTTAGGTGCCGCCCAGGTGCCCTCAAACACCCCCAAGCCCCCCCAGGTGCCCCCAGGTGCCCCTCAGGTGCCCTCAAACACCCCCAGGTGCCCCCCAGGTGTCCCAGGTGCCCCCCAGGTGGGCACTGACTGTCGTGCAGGGGGGTCTGCGAGCCCCCCAGCTGCCCCCCAAGCCCCCCCAGGTGCCCCCAATGCCCCCCAAGCCCCCCCAGGTGCCCTCAAACACCCCCAGGTGCCCCCCAAGCCCCCTCAGGTGTTCCCCAGGTGCCCCCCAAGCCCCCCCAGGTGCCCTCAAACACCGCCAGCTCCCCCCCAAGCCCCCCCAGGTGTCTCCAAGCCCCCCCAGGTGCCCCCCCAGGTGCCCCCCAGGTGCCCCCCAGCTGCCCCCAGGTGCCCCCCAGGTGCCCCCCAAGCCCCCCCAGGTGCCCCAGGTGCCCCCAAGCCCCCCCAGGTGCCCCCCAGGTGGGCACTGACCGTTGTGCAGGGGGGTCTGCGAGCCCCCCAGGTGCCCCTCCAGGTGCCCCAGCTGCCCCCAGGTGCCCCCAAGCCCCCCCCAAGCACCCCCAGGTGCCCCTCAGGTGCCCTCAAACACCCCCAGGTGCCCCCCAAGCCCCCCCAGGTGTCCCCAAGCCCCCCCAAACACCCCCAGGTGGGCACTGACCATTGTGCAGGGGGGTCTGTGAGCTCCCCAGGTGCCCCCCAAGCCCCCCCAGGTGCCCCCCAGGTGTCCCAGGTGCCCCCCAGGTGGGCACTGACCGTCATGCAGTGGGGTCTGTGAGCCCCCCAGGTGCCCCCCAAGCCCCCTCAGGTGCCCCAGGTGGGCACTGACAGTCGTGCAGCAGGGTCTGTGAGCCCCCCAGGTGTCCTCAGGTGTCCCTGAGCCCCCCCAGCTGCCCCCCAAGCCCCCCCAGGTGCCCCCCAATGCCCCCCAAACACCCCCAGGTGTCCCCAAGCACCCCCAGGTGCCTCCCAGGTGTCCCCAAGCACCCCCAGGTGCCCCCCAGGTGCCCCCCAGGTGCCCTCAAACACCCCCAGCTCCCCCCCAAGCCCCCCCAGGTGCCCCCCAGGTATCCCCAAGCCCCCCCAGGTGCCCCCCAGGTGCCCCCCAAGCCCCCCCCAGGTGCCCCCAGGTGCCCCCAGGTGTGCACTGACCGTCGTGCAGGGGGGTCTGCGAGCCGTACATGGGGGTGCGGGACCCCGAGCCGTACATGGGGGTCTGTGAGCCGTACATGGGGGTCCGGCCGTAGGCAGAGGTCAGACCCCCGGGGCGCCGGGACCCCCTAAAGGAAACACCAGGGGGTCACAGGGGGGTCATGGGGTCACAGGGAGGTCATGGGGGTCATGGGGGGTCACGGGACCCTGAGCTGTACGTGGGGGTCCGGCCCTAGGCAGAGGTCAGACCCCCGGGGCGCCGGGACCCCCTGAAAGAAACACCAGGGGGTCACAGGGGGGTCATGGGGTCACAGGGAGGTCATGGGGGTCATGGGGGGTCACAGAGGGGTCACGGGACCCCGAGGTGTACGTGGGGGTCCGGCCGTAGGCAGAGGTCAGACCCCCGGGGCGCCGGGACCCCCTGTGGGAACACGGGGAGAGGGGTCACAGAGAGGTCATGGGGTCACAGAGGGGTCATGGGGGGTCACAGGGGGGTCACAGGGGGCAAGGATCCCACAAAGAACCTGGGGGGGGGGGGCGGCTCCAGGAAACCCTTGGGGGGGTCACCCCCACCCCACAGAGTGGGGGTCCCCATCCTCATGCCCACCCCCCGGGGGGAGTCCCCATCCTCATGCCCACCTCCCAGGGTGGGTCCCCATCCTCCTGTACCCCCCCTGGGGGGGTCTCCAGCCCCTTGTGCCCCCCAAGGGGGTCCCCATCTCCATGTACCCCCCTAAGGGACGCTCCCCACCCCCCTGTACCCCCCCGGGGGGGGTTCCCAGCCTCGGGTGGGGGTCCCCAGCCCCCCGCGCCCCCCTGGCAGGGGTCCCCATCCCCATGCCCACCCCCCTAGGAGGGGTCCCCATCCCCTTGTACCCCCCCGTGCCCACCAGGGGGGTTCCCCAGCCCCGGGGTGGGGGTCCCCATCTCCATGTACCCCCCTGTATGGTGGTCCCCAGCCCCGGGAGGGGTCCCCATCCCCATGTACGCCCCCGGGTGGGGGTCCCCAGCCCCCCCGTGCCCCCCAGGAGGGGTCCCCATCCCCGGGTGGGGGTCCTCAGCCCCAGGGGGCATCCCCATCCCCCTGTACCCCCCCAGGGGGGTGTCCCCAGCCCCGTGTGGGGGTCCCCATCCCCCTGTGCCCCCCCAGGGGGGTGGTCCCCAGCCCCGTGTGGGGGTCCCCAGCCCCAGGGGGGTTCCCCATCCCCGTGTGGGGGTCCCGTGCCCCCCAGGGGGGGTCCCCATCCCCGTGTGGGGGTCCCCATCCCCGTGTGGGGTTCCCCATCCCCGTGTGGGGGT
This sequence comes from Phylloscopus trochilus trochilus, assembly GCA_016584745.2. Classification (NCBI taxonomy): domain Eukaryota; kingdom Metazoa; phylum Chordata; class Aves; order Passeriformes; family Phylloscopidae; genus Phylloscopus; species Phylloscopus trochilus. The sequence continues at coordinate 29,206 of WQNJ02000278.1, read as the reverse complement.
CCCGTGCCCCCCCGTGCCCCCCACTCACACGGTGGTCAGCCGCTGCCTGTCCACAGAGATGGTCTGGCAGGTGGAGTGCAGCTCCACCCGCGCCGTCGACTCCGTGGCGTCCTTCACCACCCCGATGTACCCTGGGGGAGGGGAGCGGGGATTTTGGGGGGGCTCAGGGGGGCTCAGGGGGGTTTGGGGGGGTTTGGGGGGTGGGGAAGGTGGGTGGGGTGGGGGTCTCACCCTTGTAGGGCCCCTGGGAGATGCGCACAGTCTGCCCGATCAGGTCGTTGTCGCGCCGGCCGCGCCCCCGGCTCAGCCCCCCGGCCCCGAAACCGCCCCGCTGGCCTGGGGAGGGGGCACGGGGGGCACGGGGGTCAGGGGGGGACCCCCAAATACCTGAGGGACCCCCAAAACCACCCCAGGGACCCCCCAAAACACCTGAGGGACCCCCAGAAACACCTGAGGGAACCCCAAAACCACCTCAGGGCGCCCCAAAACACCTGAGAGAGCCCCAAAAACACCTGAAGGACCCCCCAAACACCTGAGGGAGCCCCGAAAGCACCCCAGGGACCCCCTCCAGGTGCCTCCCAAGAACACCTGAGGGAGCCCCAAAACACCTGAAGGAGCCCGAAAAACACCTCAGGACCCCCCCAAAACACCTGAAGGAGCCCCAAAATACCTGAAAGACCCCCCCAAAACCACCCCAGGGACCCCCCAAAAACACCTGAGGGGAGCCCCAAAAACACCTGAAGGACCCCCCAAAGCACCCCAGGGCCCCCCAAAACCACCCCAGGGCCCCCCCAAACCACCCCAGGGCCCCCCCAAAACCACCTGAGGGAGACCCAAAAACACCTCAGGTACCCCAAACCACCCCAGCACCCCCCCAAAACACCTGAGGGTCCCCCAAACCACCTCAGGGAGCCCCCAAACCACCTCAGGGACCCCCCAAATGACCTCAGGGCCCCCCAAAACCACCCCAGCCCCCCCCCAAAAACACCTGAAAGACCCCCAAACCACCTCAGGGACCCCCCAAACCACCTCAGGGACCCCCCAAACCACCCCAGGGCTGTCGTATTCTCCCCCGAAGACCCCAAGGATCCCCAAAAACACCCCAGGGCCCCCCAGGTGCCTCCCAAAACCACCCCAGGGACCCCCAAAACCACCTCAGGTACCCCAAACCACCCCAGCACCCCCCCAAAACACCTGAGGGTCCCTCAAACCACCTCAGGCCCCCCCAAAACCACCCCAGGGCCCCCCAAAAACACTTGAAGGACCCCCTAAAACACCTCAGGACCCCCCCAAAAGCACCTCAGGGCCCCCCAAAGTGCCCCCAAAGCCCCCCCGGGGGGCACTCACCCCCCCCGCTGGGGTGCATGGGGCTGCTGATGCGGGGGGACATGGGCACGAAGCCGCACATGGCAAAGTTGGTGACGTCACGAGGCTGCCAATGAAAAAATTTGGGGTTTTTTTGGGTGGAAAAAAGGGGAAAAAGGGAAATTTGGGGGGTCTGGGGGGGTCTGAGACCTTGGAGCCCCCGGCCAGCACCAGGTGGCGGGTCTTGCAGACGAACATGCCGCCGTTCTCCACCAGCTTCTTGCAGTGCAGGAAGGCGAAGCCGCGGAAGAGGTGGCGGATCTCGCCCTCGCGGCCCTGGGGAGGGGGGGAAAGGGGTGAGACCCCTCCTCAAATTGGGGGGGAGAGCCTGAAAATTGGGGGGGAGAGACCCCGAAAATTGGGAGGGAGAGCCCGAAAATTGGGGGGGAGAGCCCCGAAAATTGGGGGGAGACCCCTCCGAAAATTGGGGGGGAGAGCCCGAAAATTGGGGGGGAGACACCCCAAAATTCAAGGGTGAGACCCCTCAAAATCGTGGGTGAGACCCCTCCTCAAATTGGGGGGGAGACCCCGAAAATTGGGGGGGAGAGCCCGAAAACTGGGGGGGAGACCCCTCCTCAAACTGGGGGGGAGACCCCTCCTCAAACTGGGGGGGAGACCCCGAAAATTGGGGGGGAGAGCCCCGAAAATTGGGGGGAGAGACCCCTCCAAAAATTGGGGGGGAGAGCCCGAAAATTTGGGGGGAGAAGCCCTGGGATTGTGGGGGTGAGACCCCGAAAATTGGGGGGGAGAGTCCCTGAAAATTGGGGGGGAGAGCTCCTGAAAATTGGGGGGGAGACCCCTCAAATTGGGGGGGAGAGCCCTTGGGATTGTGGGTGAGACTCCCCAAAATTGTGGGGGAGACCCCCCAAAATTCAAGGGTGAGACCCCCGAAAATTGGAGGGTGAGAGCCCTCAGAATTGTGGGTGAGACCCCTCGAGATCCTGGGTGAGACCCCCCAAAATTCGTGCATGAGACCCCTTTAAATTCCCAGGTGAGACCCTCCTCAAACTCCCAAGTGAGACCCCTTCCCCAAATTTCCAGTCCCCCAAAACACCCCAAGGACCCCCCAGGTGCCCCCAAGACCCCCAAAACCACCCAAAGGACCCCCAAAACCACCCCAGGTGCCCCCCAGGACCCCCAAAACCACCCCAGGACCCCCCAGGTACCTGGGATCCCCCAGATGCCCCTCAGGACCCCCAAAACCACCTGAAGCACCCCCAAAACCACCCCAGGACCCCCAAAACCACCTGAAGGACCCCCCAAAACCACCCCAGGTACTCCCCAGGTGCCCCCCCAGGACCCCCAAAACCACCCCAGGTACCCCCCAGGTGCCCCCCAGGTGTCCCCCAGGACCCCCAAAACCACCTGAAGCACCCCAAAAACCACCCCAGGACCCCCCAGGTGCCTCCCAGGTGCCCCCCCAGGACCCCCAAAACCACCCCAGGACCCCCCAGGTGCCCCTCAAGACCCCCAAAACCACCTGAAGGACCCCCAAAATCACCACAGGACCCCCAAAAACCACCCCAGGTGCCCCCCAGGTACCTCCCAGGTGCCCCCCAGGTGCCCCCAGGACCCCCCAGGTGCCCCCCAAGATCCCCCAGGACCCCCCAAAACCACCCCAGGTGCCCCCCAGGTACCCCTCAGGACCCCCCAGGTGCCCCCCAGGACCCCCAAAACCACCTCAGGACCCCCCAGGTGGCCCCCAAGACCCCCCAGGTGCCCCCCAGGTACCCCCCAGGTACGCACGGAGTGGGGGCCGTCGATGACCTTGACGATGTCCTTGACGTGGATGTTGTTCTGCTCCGAGTCCAGCGCCACGGCGAAGCGATTGTCCTTCTTACGGGTGACGGCCTGGTGCCGCACCGTCACCACCTTGCCGTACATGTTCAGCACCTGGGGACACACCTGAGTACACCTGGGGCACCTGGGCACACCTGGGGTACACCTGAGATACACTGGGATACACCTGGGGCACATGGGACAGCCTGGTGCCGCACCGTCACCACCTTGCCGTACATGTTCAGCACCTGGGGACACCTGGGTACACCTGGGGTACACCTGGGTACACCTGGGATACACCTGGGATACACCTGGGATACACCTGATACACCTGGGATACAGCTAGGGACATGGTGACAGCCTGGTGCCGCACCGTCACCACCTTGCCGTACATGTTCAGCACCTGGAACGCACCTGGGGTTCACCTGGGGCACCTGGGGTACACCTGGGGTTCACCTGGGCACACCTGAGATACATCTGATACACCTGGGATACACCTGAGATACACCTGATACACCTGGGATACAGCTAGGGCCCTTAGTGACGGCCTGGTGCCGCACCGTCACCACCTTGCCGTACATGTTCAGCACCTGGGGACACACCTGAGTACACCTGGGGCACCTGGGCACACCTGAGATACCTGAGACACACCTGAGATACACCTGGGGTACACCTGATACACCTGGGATACAGCTAAGGCACGTGGGACGGCCTGGTGCCGCACCGTCACCACCTTGCCGTACATGTTCAGCACCTGGGGACACCTGGGGGTCACCTGGGCACACCTGGGCACACCTGGGGTACACCTGATACACCTGGGACAGCCTGAGATACACTGGGATACAGCTAGGGCACCTGGGACAGCCTGGTGCCGCACTGTCACCACCTTGCCGTACATGTTCAGCACCTGGGGACACACCTGAGTACACCTGGGGCACCTGGGCACACCTGGGGTACACCTGAGATACACCTGATACACCTGGGATACAGCCAGGGCCCTTAGTGACGGCCTGGTGCCGCACCGTCACCACCTTGCCGTACATGTTCAGCACCTGGGGACACCTGGGATGTACCTGGGCACACCTGGGGTACACCTGGGCACACCTGGGTACAGCTGAGATACACTGGGATACAGCTAGGGCCCTTAGTGACAGCCTGGTGCCGCACCGTCACCACCCTGCCGTACATGTTCAGCACCTGGGGACACCTGGGGTTCACCTGGGGCACCTGGGCACACCTGGGGTACACCTGAGATACATCTGAGGTACACCTGATACACCTGAGATACACCTGATACACCTGAGATCAACCTAGGGCCCTTAGTGACAGCCTGGTGCCGCACCGTCACCACCTTGCCGTACATGTTCAGCACCTGGGGACACCTGGGGGTCACCTGGGCACACCTGGGGTACACCTGGGCACACCTGAGATACCTGAGACACATCTGAGATACACCTGATACAGCTGAGATACACCTGATACACCTGGGGCAGCCTGGTGCCGCACCGTCACCACCTTGCCGTACATGTTCAGCACCTGGGGACACCTGGGGGTCACCTGGGCACACCTGGGGTTCACCTGGGCACACCTGAGATACATCTGATACATCTGGGACAGCCTGAGATACAGCTAAGGCACGTGGGACAGCCTGGTGCCGCACCGTCACCACCTTGCCGTACATGTTCAGCACCTGGGGACACACCTGGGGTTCACCTGGGCACACCTGAGATACCTGAGACACATCTGAGATACACCTGGGCACACCTGGGGTACACCTGATACACCTGAGATCAACCTAGGGCCCTTAGTGACGGCCTGGTGCCGCACCGTCACCACCTTGCCGTACATGTTCAGCACCTGGAACGCACCTGAGTACACCTGGGGCACCTGGGCACACCTGAGATACACCTGATACATCTGGGGTACACCTGATACACCTGATATAGGTGGGACAGCCTGGTGCCGCACCGTCACCACCTTGCCGTACATGTTCAGCACCTGGAACGCACCTGGGGTTCACCTGGGCACACCTGGGCACACCTGGGATACACCTCAGATACACCTGGAGTAAACCTGATACACCTGGGGTACACCTGAGATACACCTGGGACACCTGGGATACACCTGAGGTGAGATTTTGAGGCAACTTTTGGGGGAGTTATTGGGTGATTTTGGGGATTTCTGTCAGATTTTGGGGTTTTCTCTCAGATTTTGGGGTTTTTTCTCAGATTTTTGGGGGATTTCTCTCAGATTTTGGGGTTTTCTCTCAGATTTTTGGGATTTCTCTCAGATTTTTGGGGGATTTCTCTCAGATTTTTGGGGGGATTTCTCTTAGATTTTTGGGGATTTTTCTCAGATTTTTGGGGATTTTTCTCAGATTTTTGGGGTTTTCTCTCAGATTTTTGGGGGGATTTCTCTCAGATTTTGGGGGTTTTCTCTCAGATTTTTTTGGGGTTTTCTCTCAGATTTTTGGGGTTTTCTCTCAGATTTTTTGGGGGTTTTCTCTCAGATTTTTGGGGATTTTTCTCAGATTTTTGGGGTTTTCTCTCAGATTTTGGGGGGATTTCTCTCAGATTTTTGGGGATTTCTCTCAGATTTTTGGGGGTTTTCTCTCAGATTTTTGGGGATTTCTCCCAGATTTTTGGGGATTTCTCCCAGATTTTTGGGGTTTTTTCTCAGATTTTTTTGGGGATTTCTCTCACATTTTTTGAAGGATTTCTCTCAGATTTTTGGGGTTTTCTCCCAGATTTTTGGGGGATTTTTCTCAGATTTTTGGGGATTTCTCTCAGATTTTTGGGGGGTTTTCTCTCACATTTTTTGGGGTTTTCTCCCAGATTTTTTGGGGGATTTCTCTCAGATTTTGGGGTTTTCTCTCAGATTTTGGGGGGTTTTCTCTCAAATTTTTAGGGATTTCTCTCAGATTTTTTGGGGGATTTCTCTCAGATTTTTGGAGTTTTTTCTCAGATTTTTTTTGGGATTTCTCTCACATTTTTGGGGGGATTTCTCTCAGATTTTTGGGGTTTTCTCCCAGATTTTTGGGGGTTTTTGGGGGTCTCACCTGGAAGGTCTCCCTCTCCAGGCGCACGATCACCCCCACGGTTTGGGGGTCCAGCTGCACCAGCTCCCCCCACTCGTGCTGCCCCCCCACGTCCACGCCCGAGGCCGTCTCGGAGCAGAGCTGCAGGTCCCGGGGCAGCACCTTCAGCTGCGCCACGGGGGAGAGAAAAAGCCCAAAATTCACTCCCAAAACCGACGCTTTTCACCCCAAATTCACCCCAAAACCGACACTTTTCACCCCAAATTCACCCCAAAACCAACGCTTGTCACCCCAAAACTGCCCCCAAACCGCCCCAAAATGGACACTTTTCACCCCAAAATTGCCCCAAAACTGCCCTTTTCACCCCAAAACTGCCCCTTTTTACCCCAAATTCACCCCAAAACTGCTCCTTTTCACCCCAAATTCACCCCAAAATCAACACTTTTCACCCCCAAAACTGCCCCTTTTCACCCCAAATCACTTTTCAACCCAAATTGCCTCTTTTCACCCCAAAATTGCCCCAAACCCGACACTTTTCACCCCAAAATGCCCCCAAACCGCCCCTTTTCACCCCAAAACTTCCCCTTTTCACCCCAAACTGCCCCAAAACCGCCCCTTTTCACCCCAAATTCACCCAAAACCGACACTTTTCACCCCAAATTCACCCCAAACCGCCCCAAAATGGACGCTTTTTCACCCCAAATTCACCCCAAAACCGCCCCTTTTCACCCTGAAACTGCCCCAAAACCGCCCCTTTTCACCCCAAAACCGCCCCTTTTCACCCCAAATTCACCCAAAACTGCCCCTTTTCACCCCAAAACCGCCCCTTTTCACCCCAAATTCACCCAAAACTGACACTTTTCACCCCAAAATTGCCCCAAAACCGCCCCTTTTCACCCCAAAACTGCCCCAAAACCGCCCCTTTTCACCCCAAATTCACCCCAAAACCACCCCTTTTCACCCCAAAACTGCCCTTTTCACCCCAAAACTGCCCCAAAACCGACACTTTTCACCCCAAACTGCTGCTTGTCGCCCCAATCCGCCTCTTTTTACCCAAAAACTGCCCCCAATCTGCCCCTTTTCACCCCAAATTCACCCCAAACCACCCCTTTTCACCCCAAACCGCCCCTTTTCAACTCAAATCCTCCCGTTTTCCCTGTTTTTTCCCATTTTCAGTGTTTTTTTCCCCATTTTTCCCGTTTTTTGGGGTTTTTTCCCGTTTTTTTCCCCGTTTTTTCCCATTTTCCCCGTTTTTCACCCTGTTTCTGACCTCGTGCATGGTGAGGTCGGAGAAGAGGATGACGAAGTTCTCCTCCCCCCTCCATTTCCCCCCATTTTATCCCATTTCCCCCCATTTTTCAGTGTTTTTTCCCCATTCTTCGGTGTTTTTTTTGCCCATTTTTGCTGTTTTTTCCCCGTTTTTTCCCATTTTTTCCCATTTTTTCCCCGTTTTTTCCCGTTTTCCCCGTTTTTCACCCCATTTCTCACCTCGTGCATGGTGAGATCCGAGAAGAGGATGACGAAGTTCTCCTCCCCCCTCCATTTCCCTCCATTTCCCCCTATTTTATCCCATTTTACCCCATTTTTCAGTGGTTTTTTGCCGTTTTTTCCCATTTTCTGTGGGTTTTTTCCCGTTTTCCCCGTTTTTCACCCCATTCCCACCTCGTGCATGGTGAGATCCGAGAAGAGGATGACGAAGTTCTCCTCCCCCCTCCATTTCCCCCCATTTTTGGTGTTTTTCCCCCATTTTAAACTCATTTTTTCCCCATTTTTCAGTGTTTTTTTGCTGTTTTTTCACGTTTTTTCCCATTTTTTCCCCGTTTTTTCCCGTTTTTGGTGTTTTTCACCCCGTTTCCCACCTCGTGCATGGTGAGGTCAGAGAAGAGGATGACGAAGTTCTCCTCCCCCTCCATTGCCCCCATTTTTGGTGTTTTTCCCCCATTTTTGGAGGTTTTTTCCCCCGTTTTTCGCCGTTTTTCGGTGTTTTTTCCCATTTTCTGTGGGTTTTTTCCCATTTTCCCTGTTTTTCACCCCATTCTCACCTCGTGCATGGTGAGGTCGGAGAAGAGGATGACGAAGTTCTCCTCCCCCCTCCATTTCCCCCCATTTTTGGTGTTTTTTCCCCATTTTTCGATGTTTTTTTGCCGTATTTCGGTGTTTTTTTGCCCATTTTTGCTGTTTTTTCCCCGTTTTTTCCCATTTTCCCCGTTTTTCGCCCCGTTTCTGACCTCGTGCATGGTGAGGTCAGAGAAGAGGATGACGAAGTTCTCCTCCCCCCTCCATTTCCCCCATTTTTGGTGTTTTTTTCCCCATTTTTCGGTGTTTTTTTCCCCGTTTTTTCACGTTTTTTCCCATTTTTTGTGGGTTTTTTCCCGTTTTCGGTGTTTTTCACCCCATTCCCACCTCGTGCATGGTGAGGTCAGAGAAGAGGATGACGAAGTTCTCCTCCCCCCTCCATTTCCCCCCATTTTATCCCATTTTTCGTTGTTTTTTTGCCGTATTTCGGTGTTTTTTTTGCCGTTTTTTCACGTTTTTTCCCATTTTTTCCCGTTTCTGGTGTTTTTCCCCCATTTCCCACCTCGTGCATGGTGAGGTCGGAGAAGAGGATGACGAAGTTCTCCTCTCCCCTCCATTTCCCCCATTTTTCGGTGTTTTTCCCCCGTTTTTCGGTGTTTTTTCCCCATTTTTTCACGTTTTTTCCCCGTTTTTTCCCGTTTTTGGTGTTTTTCACCCCATTCCCACCTCGTGCATGGTGAGGTCGGAGAAGAGGATGACGAAGTTCTCCTCCCCCCTCCATTGCCCCCATTTCCCCCCATTTTTGGTGTTTTTCCCCCATTTTTTGGTGTTTTTTTGCCGTTTTTCGGTGTTTTTTCCCATTTTTTCCCCGTTTTTTCCCGTTTCTGGTGTTTTTCACCCCGTTTCCCACCTCGTGCATGGTGAGGTCAGAGAAGAGGATGACGAAGTTCTCCTCCCCCCTCCATTTCCCCCCATTTTTGGTGTTTTTTCCCCATTTTTATCCCATTTTTCGGTGGTTTTTCCCCGTTTTTTCACGTTTTTTCCCATTTTTTCCCGTTTCTGGTGTTTTTCCCCCATTTCCCACCTCGTGCATGGTGAGGTCGGAGAAGAGGATGACGAAGTTCTCCTCTCCCCTCCATTTCCCCCATTTTTCGGTGTTTTTTCCCCGTTTTTCGGTGTTTTTTCCCCATTTTTTCACGTTTTTTCCCCGTTTTTTCCCGTTTTTGGTGTTTTTCACCCCATTTCTCACCTCGTGCATGGTGAGGTCAGAGAAGAGGATGACCAAGTTCTCCTCCCCCCTCCATTTCCCCCATCTCCCCCCATTTTTATCCCATTTTCCCCCATTTTTTGGTGTTTTTCCCCCATTTTTTCACGTTTTTTTCCCATTTTTTCCCCGTTTTTTCCCATTTTCCCCGTTTTTCACCCCATTCTCACCTCGTGCATGGTCAGATCCGAGAAGAGGATGACGAAGTTCTCCTCCCCCCTCCATTGCCCCCGTTTTTGGTGTTTTTCCCCCATTTTAAACTCATTTTTTCCCCATTTTTTGGTGTTTTTTCCCCGTCTTTTCACGTTTTTTCCCCGTTTTTTCCCATTTTTGGTGTTTTTCACCCCATTTCTCACCTCGTGCATGGTCAGATCCGAGAAGAGGATGACGAAGTTCTCCTCGACGCGCACGATCAGCCCGGTGTCCCCCTCGAAGCGCCCGGCGATCACCTTGACGTGGTCGCCCATCCGGAAATATTTCCGCAGCTCCTGCGCCGGGAACTCCAGCATGTCCTGGGGAGAAAAATGGGGAAAAATCAGGGGAAAACGGGAAAAATGGGGGAAAATGGGAAAAAAATGGGGAAAATGGGGAAAAATGGGAAAAATGAGGGGGGGAAATGGGGAAAATGGGGAGAAAATGGGGGAAAATGGGGAAAATAAAAAAAAATAGAAAAAAAATGGGGGAAAATGGGGTAAATGAGAAGGGAAAATGAGGGGGAAAAATGGGAAAAAATGGGAAAAAAGGGGGGAAAATGGGGAAAAATGGGGGAAAATCAGGGGGAAATGGGAAAAATGGGGGGAAATGGGGGAAAATGAGAGGGGAAAATGGGAAAAATGGGGAAAAAATGGGAAAAAAGTGGGAAAAATGGGAAAAAATGGGGGGAAAATGGGGAAAAATGGGGGAAAATGGGGAAAAATGGGGAGAAAATGGGAAAAAATGGGAAAAATGAGGGGGAAACGGGAAAAATGGGAAAAAATGGGGAGAAATGGGGAAAATAAAAAAAAAATAGAAAAAAAATGGGGGAAAATGGGAAAAAATGGAGAAAAATGGGAAAAATGGGGGAAAATGGGGAAATGAGAGGGGAAAACGAGGGGGAAAAATGGGGAGAAATGGGGGAAAAATGGGGAAAAATGGGGGGAAAATGGAAAAAAAAGTGGGAAAAAATGGGGGAAAATGGGGGGAAAAATGAGGGGGAAAATGGGGGAAAATGGGAAAAAAAGGGAAAAAATGGGGAAAAAGGGAAAAATGGGGAAAAATGGGAAAAAATGGGAAAAAAGGGAAAAATGGGGAAAAATGGGGACAGATTTTGGGGTGGTTTTGGTGGCTTTTTTTGTTTTTGGGGGGGGGTTGAGGTTTTTTTAGGGTTTTTTTGGGTTTTTTGGAGGTGTTGTTTTGGAGTTTTTTTGGGGGGGGTTTTTTGGGGTGATTTTTGGGGTTTTTGGGTTCTTTGCCCACCTTGAGGTCCTCGTGCTTGGGCACGATGGATTTTGGGGTGTTTTGGGGTGGGGGTTTTGGGGTTATTTTGAGGTTTTTTTGGGGTTATTTTGGGGTGGTTTTTTCGGGTGATTTTTGGGGTTTTTTTGGGGTGATTTTGGGTGATTTTGGGTTCTTTGCCCACCTTGAGGTCCTCGTGCTTGGGCAGGACGGATTTTGAGTCGTTTTTGGTGTGTTTGGGGGTTGTTTTTGGGGTTTTTTTTTGAGATTTTTTTAGGGTTTTTTGAGGTTTTTTGGGTTTTTTTAAGATTTTTTGGGGGGGTTTTTTTTTGGGGTTTTTTTGGGAGTGATTTTTGGGGGTGATTTTTGGGTGATTTTGGGTGTTTTTGGGTTCTTTGCCCACCTTGAGGTCCTCGTGCTTGGGCATGATGGATTTTGGGGTTTCTTTGGGATTATTTTCGGGTGTTTTTAGGGGTTTTTTCGGTTTTTTGAGTTTTTTTGGAGGGGTTTTTTTGGAGTGATTTTTGGTGTTGATTTTTGGGGTTTTTTTTGGGGTGATTTTGGGTTGTTCCTGACCTTGAGGTCCTCGTGCTTGGGCATGATGGTGACCTTGTTGCCGTCCACGCTGAGGATCTTGCCCTGCAGGTTGATCAGCTCCCCCTCGCAGACCTCGACGTTGTCCCCGGGCTGGAAGTTGTGCTCCCGCTCCTTCCCTGGGGATTTGGGGGAAAAAAACCGGAATTTGGGGGGTTTGGGGTTAAAAATGGCAATTTTGGGGTTAAAAAATGGGAATTTTGGGAGGGGGAAATGGGGATTTTGGGGGAAAAAACCCGGAATTTGGGGGGTTTTGGTGTTAAAAACGGGAATTTTGGGGGGAAAAACAGGAATTTTGGGAATTTTGGGGGGGAAATGGGGATTTTGGGGTTAAAAATGGGGATTTGGGGGGGAAAACCGGGGATTTTGGACGGGAAAAATGGGGATTTTGGAGGGGAAAATGGGGATTTGGGGTAAAAAACGGGGATTTTGGGCGGAAAAACGGAGATTTTGGGGTTTTTTTGGGGTAAAAAGGGGAATCTGGGGTTTTTTTTAGGGGTAAAAAGAGGAATCTGGGTTTTTTTTAGGGGTAAAAAGGGGAATTTTGGGGGTTTTTTAGGGGTAAAAAGGGGAATTTTGGGGTTTTTTTGAGGGGTAAAAAGGGGAATTTTGGGGTTTTTTTTAGGGGTAAAAAGGGAAAATTTGGGGTTTTTTTAGGGATAAAAATGGGAAATTGGGGATTTTTTTAGGGATAAAAAGGGGAATTTTGGGTTTTTTGAGGGATAAAAATGGGAATTTGGGGCTTTTTTTGAGGGATAAAAAGGGGGATTTGGGGTTTTTTAGGCGTAAAAAGGGAAAATTTGGGGTTTTTTTAGGGATAAACATAGGAAATTGGGGATTTTTTTAGGGGTAAAAATGGGAATTTTGGGGGTTTTTTGAGGGATAAAAAGGGGGATTTGGGGTTTTTTAGGGGTAAAAAGGGAAATTTTGGGGTTTTTTTAGGCATAAAAAGGGAAAATTTGGGGGTCTTTTTAGGGGTAAAAAAGGGAATTTTGGGGTTTTTTAGGGGTAAAAAGGGGAATTTGGGGGTTTTTAGGGGTAAAAAGGGGAATTTGGGGGTTTTTTAGGGGTAAAAAGGGGAATTTTGGGGTTTTTTTAGGGATAAAAAGGGGGAATTTTGGGGTTTTTTTAGGGATAAAAAGGGGAATTTGGGGTTTTTTTAGCGATAAAAAGGGGAAATTTGGGGGTTTTTGGGGGTTTTTTAGGGTTAAAAAGGGGAATTTTGGGGTTTTTTTTAGGGATAAAAATGGGACTTTTGGGGGTTTTTTCTAGGTGGTAAAAAGGGAATTTTGGAATTTTTTGGGGGGATTTAGGGCAATTTTGGGGGTTTTTTTGAGGGATAAAAAGAGGAATTTGGGGTTTTTTTAGCGATAAAAAGGGGAATTTTGGGGTTTTTTTTAGGGGTAAAAAGGGGAAATTGGGGTTTTTTAGGGATAAAAAGGGCGATTTTGGGGGTTTTTTTAGGGGTAAAAAAGGGAATTTTGGGGTTTTTTGGAAGGTGTGTCTCACCTGTGCTCTCGGTCACCACCTCCAGGTCGATGCCCTCGGGTTGATCCTCGAACTTCTCCAGCTCGGACAGGGTGGGCTTGACCCCCTCGGTGATCTGGGGGGGATTTGGGGGTTTGGGGTTTGATTTGGGGGGAAATCCGGGGATTTTGGGGTTTTTGGGGGGAAATCCAGGGGGTTTGGTGTTTTGATTTGGGGGGAAATCCGGGGATTTTGGGGTTTTTGGGGTTTTGGGGGGAAATCCAGGGATTTTGGGGTTTGGGTTTTGATTTGGGGGGAAATCCGGGGGGTTTGGGGGTTTTGATTTGGGGGGAAATCCGGGGGGTTTGGGGTTTTTGGGGTTAAATTTGGGGGGAAATCTGGGGGGTTTGGGGTTTTTGGGGGGAAATCCGGGGGGTTTGGGGTTTTTGGGGTTAAATTTGGGGGGAAATCTGGGGGGTTTGGGGTTTTTGGGGGGAAATCCGGGGGGTTTGGGGTTTTTGGGGTTTGATTTGGGGGGAAATCCGGGGATTTTGGGGTTTTTGGGGGGAAATCCGGGGGGTTTGGGGTTTTGATTTGGGGATTTTGGGCTGGACCAGGCAGATTTTGGGGTGGAATAACTCATTTTTGGGCTGGAATAACCCGTTTTTGGGCTGGAATAACCCATTTTTGGGGTGGAATAACCCATTTTTGGAGTGGCTGAGGCCGTTTTTGGGTGCAATGAACCCGTTTTTGGGTGCAATGAACCCGTTTTTGGGTGCAATGAACCCGTTTTTGGGGTGGCTCAGGCAGTTTTGGGGTGGCTCAGGCCATTTTTGGGGGCAATGAACCCATTTTTGGGCTGGAATAACCCGTTTTTGGGCTGGAATAACCCATTTTTGGGGCTGGAATAACCCATTTTTGGGGCTGGAATAACCCGTTTTTGGGTGCAATGAACCCGTTTTTGGGTGCAATGAACCCGTTTTTGGGCTGGAATAACCCGTTTTTGGGGTGGAATAACCCGTTTTTGGGCTGGAATAACCCGTTTTGGGCTGGAATAACCCGTTTTTGGGGTGGAATAACCCGTTTTTGGGTGCAATGAACCCATTTTTGGGCTGGAATAACCCGTTTTGGGGCTGGAATAACCCGTTTTTGGGCTGGAATAACCCGTTTTTGGGGTGGCTCAGGCAGTTTTGGGGTGCCTCAGGCAGTTTTTGGGTGCAATGAACCCGTTTTTGGGGTGGCTCAGGCAGTTTTTGGGCTGGATCAGGCAGTTTTTGGGCTGGAATAACCCGTTTTTGGGGCTGACCACGGCGGACATGGCGAAGCTCTTGAAGAGGAAGCCCTTGCGGCTGTAGCGATTGCCCTCGAAGATCAGGAAATCCCCGTCCGAGGCCACGTCCCCGCCCAGAGACCTGCGGGGTCACCCGGGGGTCACCCGGGGGTCATTCGGGGGTCACGGGTCACCCAGGGGTCAGAGGTCACCCAGGGGTCACGGGTCACCCAGGGGTCAGAGGTCACCCAGGGGTCACGGGTCACCCAGGGGTCACTCACAGATCAGGGGTCACTCATGGGTCAGGGGTCACTCAGGGATCACTCAGGGGTCAGGGGTCACCCAGGGGTCGCTCAGGGGTCACCCAGGGTTCAATCAGGGGTCACCCAGGGGTTGGGGTCACTCAGGGGTCACCCGGGAGTCACTCAGTGGTCACTCAGGGGTCACTCAGGGGTCACCCTGGGGTCACCCAGGGGTCACTCAGGGGTCACCCAGAGGTCACCGAGTGGTCACTCAGCGGTCACTCAGGGGTCACTCAGGGGTCACGGGGCTCCCACCGGATTTTCTCGGCGTCGAAGAGGCGCTGCGGCGGCCGCTTGAACTTCTTGCGCTTGGCAAACCAGTCCTTCTGCGGGGGAGGGGAGAGGGATCTGCTCAGGGGAGCCCCTGCGATGGGATCCCGGCTGGGATCTGCTGGGCTGGGATCTGCTCTGGGATCTGCTCAGGGGATCTGCTGGGCTGGGATCTGCTCTGGGATCTGCTCAGGGGATCTGCTGGGCTGGGATCTGCTCTGGGGTCTGAGCTGGGATCTGAGCTCAAGAGATCTGCTGCTTTGGGATCTGCTCAGGGGAGCAGCTGGGCTGGGATCGGCTGGGCTGGGATCGGCTGGGATCTGCTGGGCTCTGAGCTCAGGAGATCTGCTGAGCTGGGATCTGCTCTGGGATCTGCTCTGGGGATCGGCTGGGCTGGGATCTGCTCAGGGGTCTGGGCTGGGATTGGCTGGGATCTGCTGGGCTGGGATCTGCTCAGGGATCCGCTCAGCTCAAGGATCGGCTGCTCTGGGATCTGGGCTGGGATCTGCTGAGCTGGGATCTGCTGAGGGGATCTGAGCTGGGGTCCCGGCTGGGATCTGCTCCTCTGGGATCTGCTGCTCTGGGATCTGTTGAGGGGTCTGCTCTGGGGGCCGGGCTGGGATCTGCTGGGCTGGGATCTGCTCTGGGATCTGCTCAGGAATGTGCTGCTCTGGGATCTGGGCTGGGATCTGCCGAGCTGGGATCTGCTGCGGGGTCTGAGTGGGATCTGCCCTGGGATCCGCTCAGCTCGAGGATCGGCTGCTCTGGGATCTGCCCAAGGGATCTGCCCAGGGGGCCCCACTGACTCAGGATCTGCTCAGGAACCTGCCCAGGTGATCCACCTGCCCCAGGGCTCCCCTCAACGGCCCCCCAGGTAGATCCCCCCCCCCCAGGTGGATCCCCTCCCCTCCCCTCCCCCCTCACCAGGCTCATCCGGGCTTTGATCCGGTCGAAGTCGATCCTGGGGATCATCTTCAGGGAGATCTGGTTCTGGCTGGGCTCCACGTAATCCACCTGTGCCCAGGTGAGCCCCGCCCCGCACAGGTGAGCCCCGCCCCGCACAGGTGAGCCCCGCACAGGTGAGCCCTGCCCCGCACAGGTGAGCCCCGCACAGGTGAGCCCCGCCCCGCCCAGGTGAGCCCCGCCCCGCACAGGTGAGCCCTGCCCCGCACAGGTGAGCCCCGCACAGGTGAGCCCTGCCCCGCACAGGTGAGCCCCGCGCCGGCCCCCAGCTTGGGCTGCGCCCAGGTGTGTCCTCAGCACCCCCAGGTGTGTCCCCTCTGCCCCACCATGTGTGTCCCCAGCCCCTCCAGGTGTGTCCCCTCCCTGCCAGGTGTGTCCCCAGCCCCCCCCAGGTGTGTCCTCAGCCCCTCCAGGTGTGTCCCATTTCCCCCAGGTGTGTCCTCAGCCCCCCCCAGGTGTGCCCCAAACCCCCCCAGGTGTGCTCCCATTTCCCTCAGGTGTACTCCCACCCCCCCAGGTGCGCTCCCCCCTCACCTGGGCGATGTCATCCTTGTAGGTGCCCCTCTTGAGCCCCCCTCAGGTGCACTCCCACCCCCCCAGGTGTGCCCCAAACCCCCCCAGGTGCACCCCCACCCCCCCAGGTGTGCCCCAAACCCCCCCAGGTATCTCCCCATCCCCCCCAGGTGCGCTCCCCCTCACCTGGGCGATGTCATCCTTGTAGATGCCCCTCTTGAGGCCACCCCCAGCACCCCAGGTATGCCCCAAACCCCCCCAGGTGTGCCCCAAACCCCCCCAGGTGTGTCCCCACCCCCCCAGGTGTGCTCCCCCTCACCTGGGCGATGTCATCCTTGTAGATGCCCCTCTTGAGGCCCCCCCAGGTGCACTCCCACCCCCCCAGGTGCGCTCCCATTTCCCTCAGGTGTACCTCCCCTCACCTGGGCGATGTCATCCTTGTAGATGCCCCTCTTGAGGCGCACCCAGGCCTTGGGTTTGAGGTTGGTGACCTCCTTGACCACCTTGAGCACGTCGGTCATCTCCTTGATGGGCACCATCTGCTGGTTCCAGTAGCCCAGGCGCAGGTTGCCCACGCCCTCGATGGCCTGCTTGACGTGCGTCTGCTTGTAGGCCTCGACGTACAGGTAACCCCGCACGTGCTCCGGGGCTACCACTGACTTGATCTGGAGGGGCTGGGGGGACACAGACAGGTGTGTGATACACCTGGGATACAGGTGTGATACATTGGGGACACAGGTAACCCCGCACGTGCTCCGGGGCTACCACTGACTTGATCTGGAGCGGCTGGGGGGACATGGACAGGTGTGTGATACACCTGGGATACAGGTGTGATACACCTGGGACAGGTGTGATACACCTGGGGTACAGGTAACCCCGCACGTGCTCGGGGGCTACCACTGACTTGATCTGCAGGGGCTGGGGACAGAGAGACAGGTGTGTGATACACCTGAGATACAGGTGTGACACCAGGAACAGCCCAGGGATACAGAGAGACAGGTGTGTGATGCACCTGAGATACAGGTGTGACACCAGGAACAGCCTAGGAACACCTGGGATACACCTGGATACATTGGGGACACAGGTAACCCCGCACGTGCTCGGGGGCTACCACCGACTTGATCTGGAGCGGCTGGGGGGACATGGACAGGTGTGTGATACACCTGGGACAGCCTAGGAACACCTGGGGTACAGGTGTGATACACCTGGGACAGCCCAGGGACACAGGTAACCCCGCACGTGCTCCGGGGCTACCACTGACTTGATCTGGAGGGGCTGGGGACAGAGAGACAGGTGTGTGATACACCTGGGGGACAGGTGTGACACCAGGAACAGCCCAGGGATACAGAGAGACAGGTGTGTGATACACCTGGGACACAGGTAACCCCGGACGTGCTCGGGGGCTACCACCGATTTGATCTGGAGCGGCTGCAGGTGGAGAGACAGGTGTGTGATACACCTGGGGTACAGGTGTGATACAGGTAACCCCGCACGTGCTCCGGGGCCACCACTGACTTGATCTGGAGGGGCTGGGGGGACATGGACAGGTGTGTGATACACCTGGGGGACAGGTGTGACACACCTGGGACAGCCTAGGAACACCTGGGATACACCTGGGATACACGTGAGACAGCCCAGGGACACAGGTAACCCCGCACGTGCTCCGGGGCTACCACTGACTTGATCTGCAGGGGCTGGGGACAGAGAGACAGGTGTGTGATACACCTGGGATACAGGTGTGATACAGGGATACAGGTGTGTGATACAGGTGTGACACAGGTAACCCCGCACGTGCTCGGGGGCTACAACCGACTTGATCTGGAGGGACTGGGGGGACACAGACAGGTGTGTGATACACCTGGGATACAGGTGTGACACAGGGAGACAGGTGTGTGATACACCTGGGGGACAGGTGTGACACAGGTAACCCCACACGTGCTCGGGGGCCACCACGGATTTGATCTGGAGGGGCTGGAGACACAGATACAGGTGTGATACACCTGGGGCACAGGTGTGTGATACACCTGGGACAGCCCAGAGACACAGGTAACCCCGCATGTGCTCGGGGGCCACCACGGATTTGATCTGCAGGGGCTGGGGGGACATGGGCAGGTGTGTGATACACCTGAGGTACAGGTGTGATACAGGGATACAGGTGTGTGACACAGGTGTGACACAGGTAACCGCGCATGTGCTCGGGGGCCACCACGGATTTGATCTGGAGGGGCTGCAGGTGGGGAGACAGGTGTGTGATACACCTGAGATACAGGTGTGACACAGGTAACCCCGCACGTGCTCCGGGGCTACCACCGACTTGATCTGCAGGGGCTGGGGACAGAGAGACAGGTGTGTGATACACCTGGGATACAGGTGTGATACACCTGAGATACAGGTGTGATACAGGGATACAGGTGTGTGATACAGGTGTGACACAGGTAACCCCGCACGTGCTCGGGGGCTACAACCGACTTGATCTGGAGGGGCTGGGGGGACACAGACAGGTGTGTGATACACCTGGGATACAGGTGTGACACAGGGAGACAGGTGTGTGATACACCTGGGGGACAGGTGTGACACAGGTAACCCCACACGTGCTCGGGGGCCACCACTGACTTGATCTGGAGGGGCTGCAGGTGGGGAGACAGGTGTGTGATACACCTGAGAGACAGGTGTGTGATACACCTGGGACAGCAGTGTGACACTGGGGACACAGGGGACTGACAGCACAGGGACACAGGTGTGACACAGGTAACCCCGCACGTGCTCCGGGGCTACGACTGACTTGATCTGGAGGGGCTGCAGGGGGTGAGACAGGTGTGTGATACACCTGAGACAGCCCAGGGACACCTGGGATACACCTGGATACATTGGGGACACAGGTAACCCCGCACGTGCTCGGGGGCTACCACCGATTTGATCTGCAGGGGCTGGGGGGACATGGACAGGTGTGTGATACACCTGGGACAGCCTAGGAACACCTGGGGTACAGGTGTGATACACCTGGGACAGCCCAGAGACACAGGTAACCCCGCATGTGCTCGGGGGCCACCACCGATTTAATCTGCAGGGGCTGGAGACACAAATACAGGTGTGTGATACACTTGGGGGACAGGTATGATACAGGGATACAGGTGTGTGATACACCTGAGATACAGGTGTGACACAGGTAACCCCGCACGTGCTCGGGGGCTACAACCGACTTGATCTGGAGGGGCTGGGGGGACACAGACAGGTGTGTGATACACCTGAGATACAGGTGTGATACATTGGGGACACAGGTGTGTGATACACCTGGGGCACAGGTGTGACACAGGTAACCCCGCACGTGCTCGGGGGCTACCACTGACTTGATCTGGAGGGGCTGCAGGTGGAGAGACAGGTGTGTGATACACCTGAGATACAGGTGTGTGATACACCTGAGATACAGGTGTGATACACCTGAGACAGCCCAGGGACACAGGTAACCCCGCACGTGCTCCGGGGCCACCACCGACTTGATCTGGAGGGGCTGGGGGGACATGGACAGGTGTGTGATACACCTGGGGGACAGGTGTGATACACCTGGGACAGCCCAGGGATACAGAGAGACAGGTGTGTGATACACCTGGGGGACAGGTGTGACACAGGTAACGCCACACGTGCTCGGGGGCTACCACCGACTTGATCTGGAGGGGCTGCGGGTGGGGAGACAGGTGTGTGATACACCTGAGATACAGGTATGATACACCTGGGGGACAGGTGTGACACAGGGATACAGGTGTGATACATTGGGGACACAGGTAACCCCGCACGTGCTCGGGGGCCACCACTGACTTGATCTGGAGGGGCTGGGGACAGAGAGACAGGTGTGTGATACACCTGAGATACAGGTGTGATACACCTGGGACAGCCCAGAGACACAGGTAACCCCGCACGTGCTCTGGGGCCACCACGGATTTGATCTGCAGGGGCTGCAGGTGGGGAGACAGGTGTGTGATACACCTGGGACAGCCTAGGAACACCTGGGATACAGGTGTGTGATACACCTGAGATACAAGTGTGTGATACACCTGGGCCAGCCCAGGGACACAGGTGTGACACCAGGGACAGCCCCAGATCACCTGTACAGGTGTGACCCCAGCGTCACTGTGCACAGGTGGGACACCGCTGCCCCTTGACCCCCCCAGTTCCCTCCCAGTCCATCCCAGTTTGATCCCAGTCTGTCCCAGTCTGTCCCAGTCCATCCCAGTTTGATCCCAGTTCCCTCCCAGTCTGTCCCAGTTTGATCCCAGCCTGTCCCAGTCCCCCCCAGTCCCTCCCAGTCCATCCCAGTCCCTCCCAGTCCCTTCCAGTCCATCCCAGTTTGATCCCAGTCCCTTCCAGTCCCCCCCAGTCTGTCCCAGTCCCTCCCAGTCCCTCCCAGTCCATCCCAGTCCCTCCCAGTTTGATCCCAGTCCCTCCCAGTTTGATCCCAGTCCCTCCCAGTCCCCCCCAGTCCGTCCCAGTTTGATCCCAGTCCCTCCCAGTTTGATCCCAGTTCCCTCCCAGTGCTCCCAGTCCCCCCAGTGCTCACCGTCTCCGTGTACTGGTAGGCGATGAACTTGCGCATCAGGGCCACGGCGGTGGCGCGCTCCTCACCGATCTGGGGCAGAGAAACCAAATTTGGGGGGAAAAACGGGGATTTTGGGGGTGAAAAAAAGGGATTTTGGGGGAAAAAAGGGATTTTTGGGGGGAATAAAAAATAAGGATTTTTTGGGTCAAGAAAAGGGATTTTTAGGTTCAAAAAAAGGATTTTTGGAGTCCAAAAATGGGATTTTTGGGGTGAAAAATGGGATTTTTGGGGTGGAAAATGGGGATTTTGGGGGTGGAAAAATGAGGATTTTTTGGGTCAAGAAAAGGGATTTCTAGGTTGAAAAAAAGGATTTTTGGGGTCCAAAAAATGGGATTTTTGGGGTGAAAAATGGGATTTTTGGGATGGAAAAAGGGGATTTTGGGGTGGAAAATGGGGATTTTGGGGGTGGAAAAAAGGGATTTTGGGGGAAAAAAGGGATTTTTGGGGGAAAAAAAACGAGGATTTTTTGGGTCAAGAAAAGGGATTTTTCGGGTGAAAAAAGAAATTTTTGGGGTCCAAAAAAGGGATTTTTGGGGTCCAAAAAAGGAATTTTTGGGGTGGAAAAAAGGGACTTCTGGGGACCAAAAAATGAGAATTTTTTGGGTCAAGAAAAGGAATTTTGGAGGTGAAAAATGGGATTTGGGGGTGAAAAGAAGGCATTTTTGGGGTGAAAAAAGGGATTTTAGGGTGAAAAAGGGGATTTTTGGGGGTGGAAAAATGAGGATTTTTTGGGTCAAGAAAAGGGATTTTTGGGTTCAAAAAAAGGATTTTTGGAGTCCAAAAATGGGATTTTTGGGGTCAAAAATGGGATTTTTGGGGTGGAAAATGGGGATTTTTGGGGTGGAAAATGGGGATTTTTGGGGGTGGAAAAAGGGGATTTTGGGGGTGGAAAACGGGGATTTTTGGGGACCAAAAAATGAGAATTTTATTGGTTCAAGAAAAGGGATTTTAGGGTGAAAAAAGGGATTTTTGGGGTCCAAAAAAGGGATTTTTAGGGTGGAAAAAAGGAATTTTTGGCTGGAAAAAAGGGACTTCTGGGGACCAAAAAATGAGAATTTTTTGGGTCAAGAAAAGGAATTTTGGAGGTGAAAAATGGGATTTGGGGGTGAAAAGAAGACATTTTTGGGGTGAAAAAAGGGATTTTAGGGTGAAAAAGGGGATTTTTGGGGGTGAAAAAATGAGGATTTTTTGGGTCAAGAAAGGGGATTTTTAGGTTCAAAAAAAGGATTTTTGGAGTCCAAAACCAGGATTTTTGGGGTGAAAAATGGGATTTTTGGGGTGGAAAATGAGAGATTTTGGGGGTGGAAAAATGAGGATTTTTTGGGTCAAGAAAAGGGATTTTAGGGTTCAAAAAAAGGATTTTTGGAGTCCAAAAATGGGATTTTTTGGGTGAAAAATGGGATTTTTGGGGGTCGAAAAAGGGGATTTTGGGGGGTGGAAAAAGGGGGATTTTGGGGTGAAAAAAGGGATTTTTTGGGGTGAAAAAAGGGATTTTGGGGGTGGAAAAAGGGATTTTGGGGGTGGAAAAAGGGGGATTTTGTGGGGAAAAAAAGGGATTTTTTGGGGGAAAAAAATGAGGATTTTTTGGGTCAAGAAAAGGGATTTTTGGGGTGGAAAAAGGGATTTTTTAAGTGGAAAAAAGGGACTTATGGGGATCAAAAAATGAGGATTTTTTGGGTCAAGAAAAGGGATTTTAAGAGTCAAAAAAAGGATTTTTGGGGTCCAAACCCAGGATTTTTGGGGTGAAAAAAAGGGATTTTGGGGGTGGAAAATGAGGGATTTTTGGGGTGGAAAGAAGGGATTTTTTAGGAGCAAAAAAGGGACTTTTGGGGATCAAAAAATGAGGATTTTTTGGGTCAAGAAAAGGGATTTTTGGGGTGAAAAGAAGGGATTTAGGACTCACCTTACACTTGACCGTCCAGAGGTTGGGGTCCCTGCCAGGGGACAGAAACAGAAACACCTCATGGTGTGGGGGGCTCTGCCCCAAATCCCCCCAAAATTGGGGGTTTGGCCCCAAATCCCCCCAAAATCGGGGGGTTTGGCCCCAAATCCCCCCAAAATTGGGGGTTTTGGCCCCAAAATTGGGGTTTTGGCCCCAAATCCCCCCAAAATTGGGGGTTTTGGCCCCAAAATCGGGGGTTTTGGCCCCAAATCCCCCCAAAATTGGGGGTTTTGGCCCCAAATCCCCCCAAAATTGGGGGTTTTGGCCCCAAATCCCCCCAAAATTGGGGTTTTGGCCCCAAATCCCCCCAAAATTGGGGGTTTTGGCCCCAAATCCCCCCAAAATTGGGGTTTTGGCCCCAAATCCCCCCAAAATTGGGGGTTTTGGCCCCAAATCCCCCCAAAATTGGGGTTTTGGCCCCAAATCCCCCCAAAATCGGGGGTTTTGGCCCCAAATCCCCCCAAAATCGGGGTTTTTGGCCCCAAAATTGGGGTTTTGGCCCCAAATCCCCCCAAAATTGGGGTTTTTGTCCCCAAACTCGGGGTTCTGGCCCCAAACTCGGGGGTTTTGGCCCCAAAATTGGGTTTTTTTGCCCCAAACTCAGGGTTTTTTTGCCCCAAACTCAGGTTTTTTGCCCCAAACTCGGGTTTTTTTGCCCCAAACTCAGGTTTTTGCCCCAAACTCGGGGGGTTTTGCCCCAAACTCGGGGTTTTTTACCCCAAACTCAGGTTTTTTGCCCCAAACTCAGGTTTTTTGCCCCAAACTCGGGGTTTTTGTCCCCAAACTCGGGGTTTTTGCCCCAAACTCAGGTTTTTTGCCCCAAACTCGGGGTTTTTTGCCCCAAACTCGGGGTTTTTTGCCCCAAACTCAGATTTTTTGCCCCAAACTCGGGGTTTTTGCCCCAAACTCAGGTTTTTTGCCCCAAACTCAGATTTTTGCCCCAAACTCGCGGTTTTTGCCCCAAACTCAGGGGTTTTTGCCCCAAACTCAGGTTTTTTGCCCTAAACTCGGGGTTTTTGCCCCAAACTCAGGTTTTTTGCCCCAAACTCAGGTTTTTTGTCCCAAACTCAGGTTTTTTCCCAAACTCAGGGTTTTTGCCCCAAACTCTGCGTTTTGTCCCCAAACTCAGGTTTTTTCCCCAAAATCAGGGTTTTTCTCCAAAATCAGCGGTTTTTTGCCCCAAACTTGGGGTTTTTCTCCCCAAACTCGGGGGTTTTTTGCCCCAAACTCAGGTTTTTCTCCCCAAACTCAGGGTTTTTTGCCCCAAACTCGGGGGTTTTTGCCCTACACTTGGGTTTTTTGCCCAAACTCAGGGTTTTTTGCCCCAAACTCAGGGTTTTTGGTCCCAAACTCGGGGTTTTTGTCCCCAAAATCAGGTTTTTTCCCAAAATGGGGGTTTTTTGCCCCGGCACTCACTTGACGCCGGGCAGCAGCTGCTGCTGGGTGATGTCGTCCGAGAGCTCGTCCGAGCCGCCGTAAACGCTGCAAAGGAAATGACCCCGGAATCAGGGGGCGTGGCCTGGGGGGTCAGGGGTCACCCGGGGTCAGGCGGGGGTCAGTCAGGGGTCACTCAAAGGTCAGTCACAGATCAGTCAGGGGTCACTCAAAGGTCAGTCGGGGGTCAGGCGGGGGTCAGTCAAGGGTCAGTCAGGGTCACTCAAAGGTCAGTCAGGGGTCACTCGGGGGTCACTCATAGATCAGTCGGGGGTCACTTGGGGGTCAGTCAGGGGTCAGTCAGAGGTCAGTCGGGGGTCACTTGGGGGTCAGTCAGGGGTCAGTCAGAGGTCAGTCGGGGGTCACTTGGGGGTCAGTCAGGGGTCACTCATAGGTCAGTCGGGGGTCACTTGGGGGTCAGTCAGGGGTCAGTCAGAGGTCAGTCGGGTGACTCAGGGGTCACTCAGGGGTCACTCAGGGGTCACCCAGGGGTCAGTCAGGGGTCAGTCAGGGGTCACCCAGGGGTCAGTCAGGGGTCAGTCAGGGTCACTTGGGGGTCAGTCAGGGGTCAGTCAGGGTCAGTTGGGGGTCACTCGGGGGTCAGGTGGGGGTCACTCAGAGGTCACTCAAAGGTCAGTCAGGGGTCACTCAGAGGTCAGGCAGGGGTCACCCAGAGGTCAGTCAGGGTCACGCAGGGGTCACTCAAAGGTCAGTCAGGGGTCACTCAGAGGTCACTCAAAGGTCTGTCAGGGGTCAGTCAGGGATCACTCAAAGGTCAGACAGGGGTCAGTCAGAGGTCACTCAAAGGTCAGTCAGAGGTCACTTGGGGATCACTCGGGGGTCACTCAGGGGTCAGTCAGGGTCACTCAAAGGTCAGTCAGGGGTCACTCAGGTCACTTGGGGGTCACTCAGGGGTCATTCAGAGGTCAGGCAGGGGTCACTCAGAGGTCACTCAGGGGTCACTCAAAGGTCAGTCAGGGGTCACTCGGGGATCACTCGGGGGTCACTCAGGGGTCAGTCAGGGTCACTCAAAGGTCAGTTAGGGGTCACTCAGAGGTCACTCGGAGGTCAGTCAGGGATCACCCGGGGGTCAGTCAGGGATCAGTCAGAGGTCACTCGGGGGTCACTGGGGGGTCACTGGGGGGTCACTGGGGTCACCGGGGGGTCACTCACGTCTCCCCCACGGAGGACTTGGCGTATTTCTTCATGTAATACTCGCCCAGCTCCTCCTCCCGCTGGTCCCTGCGGAGAGAAACCGGGAGAGAACACTGAGAAACGGGGAAAAATGGGGAGAAATGGGGAAAATGGGGGGAAACGGTGGAAAATGGGGAGAAAACACTGAGAAATGGGAAAAATGGAGAGAAAATGGGGGAAAATGGGGAAAAATCAGTGAAAAAATGGGGAGAAAATGGGGGAAAATGGGGAAAAATCAGTGAAAAAATGGGGAGAAAATGGGGGAAAAACGGGGAGAAATCAGTGAGAAATGGGGAAAATGAGGGGAAAAATGGGGAGAAATGGGGGGAAAAATGGAGAAAAATGGAGAAAAATGGGGAAAAATGGGGGAAAATGGGGAGAGATCAGCGAGAAATGGGAAAAATGGGTGTGGAAATGGGGAAAAATGGGGGAAAAATGGGAAAAACAAGGAGAGAATGGGGAGAGATCAGTGGGAAATGGGAAAAACAATGGGAGAAATGGGGAAAAATGGGAATAACGGGGAAAAATGGGGAGAGATCAGTGAGAAATAGGGAAAATTGAGAGAAAATGGGAAAAATGGGAAAAATGGGGGGAAAATGGGGGGATCACTGGGAAATGGGAAAAACAGGAGAGGAAAATGGGGAAAAATGGGGGAAAATCAGTGAGAAACGGGAAAAACAATGGGAAAAATGGGAGAGATCAGTGAGAAATGGGAAAAGTGGAGAGAAAATGGGAAAAATGGGAAAAATGGGGGGAAAATGGGGGGAAAATGGGGGGAAAATGGGGGGAAATCACTGGGAAATGAGAAAAACAATGGGGGGAAATGGGGAAAATAAAAGGAAAATGAGAGAAAACAAGGAGAAAACAACGAAAACAAGGAAAATGAAAGAAAAATTAGAGAAAACGAGAAAAACGGGGAAAAAAGAAGGAAAATGAAAGGAAAATGAGGAAAAATGGGGAAAACGAGAAGAAAAAAGAAAAAAAAACGGGGAAAAATGGGGAAAGTGAAAGAAAAAGGAAGGAAAACAACAGGAAAATGAGAAAAAAGGAGAAAAATGGGGAAAAATGGGGAAAATGAAACGTAAAGGAGGGAAAACAAGGGGAAAATGAGAGAAAAGAAAAGAAAAATGGGGAAAAATGGGGAAAATGAAAAGAAAACGAAGGAAAACAAGGCAAAATGAAAAAAAAACAGGGAAAATAAAAGAAAAATTAGAGAAAAATGTGAGAAAAGAAGAGAAAAATGGGGAAAATGAAAGGAAAATGAGGGACAAATGGGAAAATGAGAAGAAAAAAGAAAAAAAACGGGAAAAATGGGGAAAACGAATGGAAAATGAGGGAAAGCAAGGGGAAAAAAAAAAAGAAGAGAAAAAATGGGGAAAATGAAAGGAAAATGAAAAAGAGCAAGGGGAAAATGAGAAAAAAAAAAGAGAAAAACGAGAGAAAAAGAGAGAAATAAAAGAAAAAACAGAGAAAAATGCAGAAAGTGAGAGGAAAAGAAGGGAAAAATGGGGAAAATGAAAGGAAAATGAGAGAAAACATGCGGGAAATGAGAGGAAAAAAGAGAAAAATGTGGGAAAATGAAAGGAAAATGGGAAGAAAAAAGAAAAAGATAGGGAAAAATGGGAAAACGAAAGAAAAAGGAAGGAAAACAACAGGAAAATGAGAGAAAAAAGGAGAAAAATGGGGAAAAACGGGGAAAATTAAAGGTAAAGGAGGAAAAACAAGGGGAAAATGAGAGAAAATAAAAGAAAAATGGGGAAAAACTGAGAAAATGAAAAGAAAACGAGGGAAAACAAGGGGAAAATGAAAAAAACAAGGTAAATAAAAGAAAAACTAAAGAAAAACGTGGGAAAAGAAGAGAAAAATGGAGAAAATGACAGGAAAATGAGGGAAAAATGGGGAAAATGAGAAGAAAAAAGAAAAAAACGGGGAAAAACGGGGAAAACGAATGGAAAATGAGGGAAAGCAAGGGGAAAAAAAGAGAAAAAAAAGAGAAAAACAGAGAAAATTAAAGGAAAATGATAAAAAGCAAGGGGAAAAAGAGAAAAATGAGAGAAAAAGGGGGAAATAAAAGAAAAATTAGAGAAAAATGCAGAAAATGAGAGGAAAAGAAATGAAAAATGGGGAAAAATGGAGAAAATGAAAGGAAAATGAAGAAAAACTAGAGAAAAGTGTGGGAAAGAAGAGGAAGACACGAAAAATGAAAGGAAAATGAGAAAAACCAGTGGAAAGTTACAGAAAAGAACAGAAAAATGGGGAAAATGAAAGGGAAAAGGAAGGAAAACAACAGGAAAATGAGAAGAAAAAAGGAGAAAAAATGGGGAAAAATGGGGAAAATGAAAGGGAAAAGGAAGGAAAACAACAGGAAAATGAGAGGAAAAGAAGAGAAAAATAGGGAAAAATGGAGAAAATGAAAGAAAAGGAAGGAAAACAACAGGAAAATGAGAGAAAAAAGAGGAAAAATGGGGAAAATGAAGGAATAAGATGGAATTGAGGGCGGGGTCCGGGCTGACCTCCAGAGGTTCTGCAGGCGCCGCGCCCCCGAGCGATCCTCGTCCAGCACCACGTTGTCGATGTTGGAGGCTGAGCAGGAGGAGGAGGAGGAGGCAGAGGAAGGTCAGGCCGGGCTGGGGGGGGTTGGGGGGCAGGTGGGGATTGCAGGGGACCCCCCCCAGAATTTGGGGGGAAGGGGCTGGGGGGGCTCTTACCTTCGATCTCCTCTGCCCGGGGAATGGTGACGGTGGAGGATGGAGTGAAAACCAAACAGCAAAACCCAGGGGGGTGGATGGGGAGGGGGGAAAAAATATTGGGGGGTTTGGGGGGAAAAATGGTAAAAAAAGAGCAAAAAAAAGCAACGGAAAGAAAGGGCAGAGGCGGATGAGATGGAGGGGGGAATGGGGGGGTGGGGGAAATGGGGATTTTGGGGGGAAAAGGGGGGTTTGGGGAAAGAAATTTGGGGGAAAAAGATTGGGGGGGAAAAGGGATTTGGGGGAAAAGGGATTTTGGGGGGAAAAGGGATTTTGGGGGGAAAATGGATTTTGGGGGGAAAAGGGATTTTGGGAAAATGGGGATTAGGGGAAAGAGATTTGGGGGAAAAAGGGATTTGGGGGGAAAAGATTTGGGAAAAATGGGGGTTTTGGGAAAGAAATTTGGGGGAAAAGGGGTTTGGGGGAAAAGGGATTTGGGAAAAGGGGGGTTTTGGGGAAAGAGATTTGGGAGGAAAAGGGATTTGGGGGAAAATGGGATTTGGGGAAAAAGGAGGGTTTGGGGGGAAATTGGGGGTTTGGGGAAAGAGATTTGGGGGGAAAATGGGGATTTGGGGGAAAAAAATGGGGATTTGGGGAAAATGGGGATTTCGGGGAAAAGGGAATTTGGGGGAAAAAGGGGATTTGGGGAAAGGGATTTGGGGAAAAGGGATTTGGGCGGAAAAGGGATTTTGGGGAAAGAAATTTGGGGGGAAAAATGGGGGTTTGGGGGAAAAAAAAGGGTTTGGGGGAAAAATGTGGATTTGGGGGGAAAAGGGGATTTGGGGAAAAGGGATTTGGGGAAAAAAAGGGCTTGGGGGGAAAAGGGGATTTAGGGGGGGAAAGGGATTTGGGGGCAAAAGGGGAATTGGGGAAAAGGGGATTTAGGGGAAGGGGATTTTGGGTGGGAAACTGGGGATTTTAGAAAAAAGAGGTTTTGTAGGGGGGGGAAATGGGGATTTAGGGAAAGGGATTTGGGGGAAAAGGGAATTTAGGGAAATGGGATTTGAGAGGAAAAAGGGGTTTT